>JAPDSC010056954.1:341412-377168 GCA_026290005.1 Latrodectus geometricus | reverse complement strand
AATATAATATAATTAAGAAAAGAGCATAGGGACCACGTCTTCATCAGGAAGGAGATAAGCAGGTATGCAAAACAGACACCCTTTTCTGACAAACATGAAAGACAAAGGTCTAAAAATATTCGTGTAATTCCCCCGAAGAGCGTCTCTATAAGAAAAAAATACAATTATATTAAAATTGAAATAAAAGGAATCAAAGTACTACATTGAAAAATAAGCGAAACGATACATGGGCAAAGTAATGCTATGAGAAAAATATATTAAATACAGAAGAATATAACAAATACAGAAGAATATATATCAAATATAGAAAAATATGGTTGCCAAAAGTAATAGGAAAAATTTTTTCCAAGTTAAATGAAGAAGTTAAAGTAGTTTAAAATGTTTAATGTAGATTAAATATTAAAAAATAATCTTAGTGAAAGTAGGTGTTTTCGGGATTCTTATAAGAATTTCAATGCTTGGATGACCCTTCTGTAGTTATGAAAACTACGCACTACTTCAATATTATAAGCGATTCCCTACTTTCTACATGTTTTAAAATAAAATCAATAGGAAAATCATTATTTTTAATTTGATTAATTAATCGATTAACTTGTTTTTTAATAAGTTTTAGATTATTGCAAATATTATATTTGCGTCTTAATTATATATATATATATATATATATATATATATATAATTGCAAATCAATAATTATGGAGGAATGACATAAAAGCATAAGGACCACGCCTTCATCAAGAGAGAGATGATCAGATAGTCAGAATTGGTACGCTTTTCTGACATACACGAATGTAGATCCTTGCTTAAGACATTTACACACAAAATTTTATTTTAATGGATTCCTGTCCATTGTGGAATCATGGACAATAAATAAGCTGATTCACTGCCTAAGAAGGGAGCTTTGATGGACAAACGTATGAATTTACCCCTTTCTTTTCACCCAACTAAATTGTTTGTATTAACCTTACAGTTAAAAAACCTTAAACCGGATATGACTCAACTCGCTAAGGGATAAGTGATTGAAAATTCTGGGGGTGGAGAGAATTGTACCCAGGTTTCTAAGGAAGACTGTAGTGGTTCTATTTAAAGGACTCACAATGGACATGACTGTTTAAAGGACCATCTCTATAGAATTAGAGTGGTAGATTTCTTCCCAAACTGTGTCTTGTCTGACTCTAATTAACCAATGGGTTTTGAAAATTTTAATAATTGTTCCGTACTTTCTCAGTATGGTGTTATTGTCAAGAGGTATTAGAGGTCCCGTGAACTGATGATATAAACGCTAATGTTCGGCATTTGTAAATTAATTAACAAATATGTCTAGTTTAAAAGAATTAGTAATAAATCGTTTGTTTAGAAAGTTTTTTTGCTTAAATTTAGTTACGCTATAATCCAAATCTTAATATCATCAAAATATTTAATGTTATAATTGAAATCTTCGATTTTTCACGATTCAGTAATTCAGGGAGTATAAAAATTTTCTTACTTTTGAAATGAACATGAGTAAAAGGATGAATTTCTTTCATGTCAAAGAAACCACCAAATTTATTCATTTTAGTAATAAAGGTATATTTTCTTTTCATTAATATGCTTTTTTTTAATAAGAGCATATATTACAAAAAAGTTTAATTTTTGTTAATATAAAATTCCTATTAAATTTTACACTACGATATATATTAACAATTCTGTGATAAATTTAATATTTTCATATCTTTAAGTAATAAATAAACTTATATGAGTTATGTGATGCATAAATTACACAATTAAACTTAAAAAATATTCTAAGTACCAAAGTAAAAAATATCAATAGGAATCAGATGGAGAAAATGTAAAAAAGCATGGTTAAAGCCATGTGTATATATTTACCTTTTTAGAATGTGCAATAAAGAATTAATTAAGAACACAATAAATATATGATTGCGAATAATTAAAATGAAGAATAAACAAATGACAAACAAACTATTCAGGTACATTTCACTTTAATTAACGAATCCTAATTTTGCTATTATGTTTATTTTTTCTTAAACCTTCATTATGCTACATTTGCAATTCTATTCAAAGATTCCTTTTGCTGCATGAAGAGCTTTTCCATTCAAACCTTTATTTTTAAAATTAGTGTTTCATAAAAATCAAATAACCATTATTTTTTAAAGTAGTGAGTTATTGTTTTCAAACTCATTTCTTATATATGAAATATGCTTTTATTATCTCCATTGTTAAGTAATGTTTCTAAATTTAGATTAAAGTTAATATGCACAAAATTGAGAAACTGTGTGCAGTATAAATTTTTGAAAATTTGCGTAAATCAATTCGATGAACTTGTTTCAACGATATTTCTTTCCTTAATTGTAATATAAACAAGAATTGAAGTAACACAAAAGCTTAAACTTCTACCTTCCACCCTAAAGGCTTCTTGAAGAACGGCAAATACTCGGGGATAAAAAATTACCCTCCCTGATTTAGAATATTAGCAGTTGAATGAATCACAAATGATTTTCTGCCGATTCCCAATTTACTTAATTTGTGGGAGCATATCTTTCAGTCTCGCAAGTGAGCGATAAATTTAAATTTCACGTGAGCGAATTCTATCGCTTAATTAACATTTACTTTGTTTGGTCTGACGGTGCTTTTGATTTATGCGGATTTATCTTCCTTTGGCAAGGAAAAGTTAAATAAGGGATTCCTTGGTTTTCCTAATTCGGGAATGAATGCACGTGTGAACAAGTCATTTCCTAAAATACGGGAAGCTATCTCATAAGGATAAACAATGCCAAATAAGTCCCCACATTCTCATTTTTGGTTTTAATTATGTTTGGAGAGGAAGATTCAGATACATTTAGGGAAAATAAATGTGAGATGTGGAGCGAACTTTAGAATTTGTATGTGTCATGGGAAACGCATGCATTCCATGTATTTAACTAGTAATAAATATCCATTTGCGAAATAAAATTAGATAATATTTTCCTAAGCTTTCAAGAAAAAATAATAAATTTTTATATAAATCATTCTCTTTCCACAAAAATATTAAATATACTTTAAAGTTTTTGTTACAGTTTTTTTGAATTACAGCATTCCTATTTGAAAACATTTTTAGTTATATATTTTTTATTATCGTTATACATAACTTTTTCAAATATTTTTAAGATCAAAATGTTTGAGTTAAAAAAAGGGAAAAAATATTTTAATTAATTTTAAGTTTTATTTTAAGTTAACTCTATCTATCTATAATCATACATTGGTTGGGAAAATTTATTCCAGGTCATGACTTAACCTTAAGGTTAACATTGATCAAATTTTTATTAAACTAATGTCAAACTAAAACATCGTGATTGCATTAGATAACAAATTTTTTTATCTTATTCACTCAGTTAGATATATTTTGATTTATTTTACAGTATTAGACAAAATATACATTTATTTCTGTCTAGACAAATGCAGAAATATAAATGAACATTAATTTATTTATTTTTATATTACAATAAGAACACAATATTTTTATTACATCAATTCGAGAGTGAGAAATGCACACGATCACTAAGTAATATGCAGAATATAGTTGTTTCATTCATTCCATTTCTCCATTCAGATTTAATGAATTCATCAAATATACAGCCAAATTAAAATCTGTATAAGTATCTCCTTATTATTAAAAATGTCATTTCCAAACCAACTTTTAAATTCATGCATTAATTTTGTTTCTCTTTTTTGCAAAAATAAAGAATATATTCTAAGTTACTTGTTCTATATTTTAATCCAGTAAGAAAATTAAATTAAGCTACAACCACTTCTAAAAGGTAATACTGCAGTTTAGGAACGATAAAATGCTTTTAGGAAAAATGAAAAGTGTATAAAACATGTAACCAAATGTATATAAAACATGTAACCAAATGTATATAAAAATTATATGTAGTCTTAGAAGTACATCTTTTATAAATGACCCCATCAAAATGAAAATTGATATATACATTTTTAAAATGATTTAAATATAATTTAAAAAATTGTATTTTTAATCAAACATATATTTTTTTTTATTTCTTAAAGACTCATTTTAAAAATAAAACACGAATTAATTTTTTTTTGTTTTTACTTTCTAATGGCATCAAATCATTAACTTACTAATTAAAAATGTTCTATGAAACGTTTAGATAAAAATTATCAGTACTAAAAAATCGAATATTTTAACGTTTTGCACACATAAGTAGAGTTAAATTAAAACACATGTTTCAAGTAATAGTAAAATGTGAGTTTGAATTAATTTTCAAGCAATAGTGAGTTTTAAGTTTTAATTCATTTCCTTCCAATTATAGAACGTGAATGAAAAATTCCATATTAACCTTACCATTAATTAATTTAAAACGTTATTTTAGCAATTATACTGAATTTTTCGTAATTCCTCATTGAGTTGAATTTTTGTCTTGATGAGTTTAGAAATGGGCTTGAAGGGCTTCAATTTATACGATTTCCTCCTATCTCGGAAATTAATTTCGCAACATGGCTATAAAGCATTCAAGTTTAGTGCAACTTCCTCATAAGTCTGCCAGTTATTACTTTCATTAAGTAATTTAACATGGAAAATGTGTTAAACATCAAATCAGTTGCCATTAAAGTATATAATTGAGTACCGTTTAAAACATTTAACCGAATTAATAGCTGAATACCATTTTAAATAAACTGTATCAAAAGAGATTTAGATAAACTGAATTGTGTGATTTATTTCTTATATATTTGTTGTTTCTTTTCGTAGAAAATTTAAGTGCTGAAATATTTTTCCTTAGCTTAACATTTAATCACATTTTAATTATTATAGTGTAATGTTAACTGTTAACCATTACGTAGCCACTGTGCAATGCTACATAAATTAATGAGAAAGTATGAAATATTCCATGTTATATATAGGAGCAAAAAACAATAGCATTCAAATAAAATTAAGTTTTTACTGCTATTAGAATGGGATCTTATTTACTTACATGCTAATGTTTTGTCTTACTCTGAATGTAGCTGTATATTTCAAAATAACAAATATTTGTTGTAGAAACGGATTATTTGTTTTGGAAGATAAAAAAATCTGATTTGGTTTAATTTGATTTAGTTTGTTTGTTACTCAATGGTTAATTTTTGCTCTCGAAAAATATATCTTTTGGAAACAAGTATTAAAAATATATTGTTTATCAAATATAACTAGTTCTGTATGAAATTATAAATTAAAATTTTATTTAGTATATGATATATATTTAATACTTTTACAAAGCCTCAAATCACTATAAAGTCATATATTATATAGTTATCAGCTTTAGATTCAGTCTGTGAACTTTGAATACCTAAGAGGAATGTTCTAATTATTGATGCAAAACAAATTTTTTTTCAACAATTGTAATTGTAATTTTTGTTGCAAAACACACAAAAATATGCATTCGTAAATTATCATCAGAGACAGTTATATCAACAATTTTTAACAACTTAGAAAACGCAGATTATTGTGTATACTATTAATATAATAAGATAATAACGCATAAAAATATGATGGAAAAATATCTTTGGGAATTTTTAATTATCTCGGTAACATTTCCTCTTCATTTAAGTTGATAATAACAATACTGAATTTTGAAATAAAACCTAACAAATATCATTAATTTATACATACAATTTGAAGAAATTAAAAGATATTTCTAAATAGTTTCAACTAATGTTGACTACTTCTTCATAACTAAATGTAATTAAAAATAGTTACATTAGTAAGTTAGCTTTTATATACATTTTATCTTTACAACAAATAATATGGTACTTTTTTATATTACTAAATTAATATGTAATTAATTGATAATGTAATGGTGCAATTTTTAACTTTTACTCCGTTTTGCAACCTAGGAATAATTTTCATAAATAGTAGATGGTTTTTGCGTGTTGAAAAGGAGGAAACCATGAAAATTTTCAAGCACTCACTTGTACAGACATGCAAAAAGCAATTAATATCATCTTCTGTTGTTCTGGAATGCAGTCATACAACTAGAATTTGGTGATTTCCTGTCAAATACTAATGGATGGAATTAAATCATTTAATAGAAAAGGCAATATTCTTTTGAGAGGTATAATTCAGTAAAAGACACACACTATAGTTTAGAGAAGTAGAGATAAAATCACTACCGTAGAAATATTATTTCAAACTCTGGTTAGGAAAAAAAGAATAAAAATAATAAAGATAATTCAAACAGTTACAAAGAGAATTTCATTTTATAATAATGCTTTTCACTACCTTCTTATGTCATAATAATACTGATACATTTCTACAAATTCCTTAAAACTTATACGATGTAAAAGCAATTTTCTCTAATTTATTTGAGTGGCTGTTTAAAATATCAAAATCCCTTTTCATAGGTTTCGATTTTATTTCATATTTTAAGAGAACTATAAAAATCTCTTTAGAACCTAAAATTTCTATTTTGAGTAGTTATTAATTAGCGTTTCCTTTATTTTATATTTTTCAATCGTAGTTGCAAACAAATTCTTAATTTGGGCTATTTTTAATATTATATAATTAAAGTTGAAAAATTTAATTGAGTAAACAGTACATCAGATTAAGGTTTCATACGTATTTCTCCTATCTTAAAAGGATTAATTTCTCTAGAACTAATCCGATAAAAAAGACAAAACAAATACATATATTTTAGCGCCTAATTGACTTTTATCATCAGTTCTTTAGTAAATACAACCACACGTCCTCGTAAATATAAAGCTTTTACACTTGAATTTCCCTCGCAAAATACGATTACTTGACGCTTTTGTTAATTATCAAAGCAATAATTTAACTGTCGTCTTTTAATCCAATGAGCGAAACCTTGTTGATACTTCTGTGCATGCGAAGCATATTCACAAGCGTATTGAAGATTAAAATTCCCACCCTTATGATTTCGAAAACTAGGAGAAAATTAAATGAGTTTCATGAATAATTTAGCAAAGTTAGTCTTGTAGTTTCTATCGGTGCAAAATTGATTATCGCTGCATGTTATTAAGACATTTCGCGGCAGCTTTGAATACTTAATGAAGATTTCGAGTTCCATATTTCATTTAAAATAAGATAAGAAGTTTCCTAACTTTTGTCTCTCTCATTTAAATCTTCTCCTAATTTTGAAATATTGGCAACTGTATTTCTGGAAGCTTAAATATTGCTCTTTAAAATAATATGTGGGTGAAGTGAAACACACGACGGTTAATCCCTTAAGGAAAATTCATTAATTTTTGAAAGGAAATCAGCTTAAAAATGCATGTTATGCAGGAATAGAATCAGGAATTTCATTTTAAAAATATATCGATATGGTTAGAGATAAAATAGTAGACTCAATTATAAAAAAGGAGGAAATTTAGTTTATATATTAAATAAAAATGTACAAGCAAGATATGAAATAAATTTGTATCAAAAACAGACGCAAAATAATATTTTTCAATTAGAAAAGATTTTCAAAGATGCCAATTAGATGATTAGAAATTTCAAAGAATTTCAAACCCTATGGAATAAATTTTATATATGGTATCAACCTATAAGTAACCTTGGATATTTATATATGTTCTTATAATAATTTAATAATAGGAGCAAAAAATCAATTAAATATTATACTTTTTTTAAGAAAAATATATTTGCTCCATTCTTCTGCTTGCAGAATTGATGGTGCTTTTAAATATTATCTAAGATCTTCAAATATCTCATAATTTTTAAATCAGTTATGTTAAACATATTTTAACAATAAATATAAAATTTTTTGCCCAAAGTTTTTAAACTAAAATTTTTGCATCAATTTCATGTATCGTCTTTAAATGAAATGTATCTCCTCTAAATTTAAGTCTTAAAGAGCTTATAATATTTTCAAGATACGTAGAAAATTTTCAGATTTAGTTGATAACCTTTTAGTTGAATTTTTTACCTTTTACTTGAAATAAATTTAGTTGAATTGCTAAATGCTTTAAGTGAAATTTGATTTAATAGCAGAGTGATATAAGGCAAAAAAATAATCATTCAGTAGTTATTATTTACATGCATGATTGTGCGAACACTTATATGATTTTAATTATAAGAAGCAGTAGTTATGGAAATGAAAAAAAAATTACTTAAAATGGCTCTAGTCCATGCTCACAAAAATAATACTTTGTAATTTTATACTGGAAAAAAAAACAGTTTATAAGTTACTGTGGTAATTGCTCGTTCAGTAATATTTTTTCAGATCTTATATTAGTTTTGAAGAAAGTATGTGTGTTTCGATTGTTCTTCTCAGAGAGTTCCAGATGTGTTCTCACCTCTGAAGATCTAGTAAACAATTCCAAATATCTTCACTGTCCAGAAAACTATCTACCAGATTAGGTCTATATGGTCTTGCACTGTCGTTCATCAAAATTTAATCGGCATTCTTAAAAAGGTGTCCTCAGCAAATGAAGACCTTCTCTTCAAATCTCCCACCACTTATTGAATCACTCTTAAGGATATAGGGAAATGTGTGACCATCCAATACATCTCCACCCTCTACCGTAATGGTCTTCGATATTGAAGAACAAGTACTGGGTCTCTCATTCACTCTGTATGAAAGTTCCTCAGGAATTGGTCATTTAGCTGAGCCGTGAATCAGAAGACGAGACAACGATCACATGTTGATCCTGCTTTAATTTGCTTGATATTTGAATTGTGCTTAAAATATATATTCTTCTGTTCACAGAAGTAAGCAGAAAGAAAACCTTGTCTCATAAACTTTCTATAAACAGTAGACCTTAAAATTTGCTTTCCTGTGATCATGTAAAATTTACAAAAGAGTTGAAAACTATGGCATGAGACGTTAATTATCAAATAGTAATCCGCTTTCACCACTATAGCTTTCGGATAACCTTGTCTAGACATTTTTCAAATGATTTTATATTCTCAAGTTATTTTATAATTAAACACGATGACGAGTTATATTTAAATGTCAACAAATCTGGTTTAGAGTCTGGCCTTTTCCAACCTCTCTACGATTCACCACTTCTTGCCATCATATAGAAACGATTTTATATTTTAGTTTTTGTATTTAAATTAAGTCAGTATTTCCCAAAAGAACCCATGAAATTTGACAAGGTATCCGACAGAATGATATGCAGATTTTGTAATGGCGCAGTTATAAAACCAATTAATTACTTCCTCCGTTTACATATTTATGAACTTTTATATATTTGATGAAGGAGTTGTGTATTTTTCTAAAAATCTTGTTCTTACTTTTAACAATAATAAATTTTAAAAAAGTAATAATTGATATAATAATATTCTAATACAGACATTTTTTATTTATTTTACTTAGTTAGATATTTTAGCAAACTTCATATTTAATGACAGTTATGTAAAATAAATATGAAATATCACTAAAAGTCAAAGATTTCTTCATAAAAAGAAACAAAATAGCAAATTATCAATTGTTAAGAAAACAATCCTGTAAGCATTGTATTTATCTTCACTCTTGATTACTTTCCTTACTGTAAATATAATTTGTGTTAAAACTTTGTTATTATAAATTTCATTAAAATGATTAAGAAATATATATATATATATTGGTAATAACAAACATTTTGGTAAAGTTCATGTCACATCCATACTAATCAGCCTACGAAGCTATCTTTCACATAAAAAAATAGTTTTTAAAAATATCTTATTAGTATTTAACTTCTTGCTTATCTAAATATAAACTTTAAAGTTTATTTAATTATAAACTTTAAAGTTTATATTTAAATTTTTTGCCATTTAATTTAATATAGGTTACAGTCGTTTATTTTCTGCAGTAATATTCAAAAAAACTTTTTTTGTCCATTAAAGAAATTTCCTAAATAGAGTTGCTACAATCGTTTTTGACGAAGCATATTACCTTTTCTGAATCAAATTCATAAATACAATTACAAATATCTAGAAGCGCTACATTTTAAATAATACCCAAAATATGATCTTGAACTAATCTTCTTAGTATATTGAAATGCGTGAAAGCATATTATGAGTTGCTCAACTTTTGCACAATGAATAGCATAACACTTGAAAAAAATTTTTTTTATCGTATGTTCCCTTTAAATTATTGCCCGATTTGAAATTTTCCTTTAAAAGAAATTTCTTAATGCTTAACAATCAACTTTCTCCCCCCCCCAAAAAAAAAACTTAACTTATATAATTAAAATCTTCTCTTTCTTCTTTCCAGTCCCGTAATCTGGTTTAGACCAGGTCTATGACTGCCTGCACCCTCAACCCCTCAAGGATCGCAAAAGGGTTGCGCAGAAGGTCACTCTGCGAAAAGTAAATACATTTCAGTAAATGTTCGGGACTGGCTTCTTCAGTGTACACTTTGTGCAAGTGGGAAAGACTTTGTTTTCCCGGGAAAACCTTAGAGTCCTTAGATGACCGAATTTTAGTCCAGACAAGGCTGTCTGGTCATGCCTTTCATCACCAAAGCTCAAAGGACCTCCAGGGCCAGAGTCAGAGTGCTAAGGATGAAAAGGTGGTAATCTTCTCTTTCTTATGCTGGTTAACTTATAGATTGAGAGGTAGTCCAATAATTTTCAGTTCAACTGCTTAATGGTTTAACACCCATATTGGGATTGACTGTTCATAATAGTTTGGAATGCACTTTAAATTTCAGGCCTCACTCAAATCAACTCTTGTATACAAAAAAATAATAGGCTAACAAACAAATCAATCATTTCTCATATTATATTAGTAAATTAGAATCATTTTTTTATTTTCTAACTTAAAAAATTTAACTCTGACACCGCTTAGCTGACAACATAAGGCAGTTGTTGGGAATATTAAATGCCCAACATTTAAATTGCCTTCTGGGATGACTTTCGAATTTTAAAATGGACTGTATTCAAGAGTTGTAAGGGAGAAAATATGGAAAGCACCCATGCATCCACCCAGATAGAAGTGAATGCAAAACAATTTTGATGTTTTATAAATACATAGGGAGAAAATAAGAAAATCTTCAAGATTTTCCTTTAGTATAAATAATCACCAGAATTTTTTGTTAACTACTTATTCAAATTTATTATTTAAAATATTTTTTGATAATTTATTCAACAACTAGATTCATGTGTCATATATTGCAATCATTTTGATATATATATATATATTATTTTTGTTTCCAGAAAATTTCAAATTAATAGGCATATATCTGACTGTCAATTCTATTGGAAGAAGTGGGATTATTTGAGAAAACATTATTGGAAAAATATTATTCTTTTGGGTTGTTCGAAAAGTTATTTCGTTTTATATGAAAATAAAAAACGCATAACGAATAAATATTTTATTGAATTTTTTTATTGTTAATTCTAATCCAATACCTTTAATCATTTTTCTGGTCGTAGCATGATTTCATACTCATAAAATGGTTGGTTTCTACTCGCAAAAAACTTATTCAGGTGGTTAAAACGAAATGACTTTCCTAACAACCTTATACATTTCAACATCAAATGACCCATTAGTTTCATGATCCATTATAATTTAAAATCATTTTAAATTGATATTCTTAAGAAATAGGTGCCATGCATAAATTAAGAGATCATTGAGATTTTAGCTTTGTTTTTGACCTCTTAAATATCTTAGTTTTATTCATTAAATCTGCTTTTTTTATAAAAATGATAGTTTGATGAGCTGAATGGGTTTAGAAAATGATAATAAAACATAAATTTTGAGTTTATAATGTCTGAAATAAAGTAAAATAATTGAAAATTATCTGCACTAGATAAAACAAAAAGCAATCTTTTTTAAAATATTAAATTACTCTCCTTTTATAAAAGCTGCTTCAATTCTTGATTTATAATTGAATTTTTATACTTAAAAAAGCTTACTGGAATAGTTATTTCCATGTGTTTACTGTGTAAATATTACACTGGGGAGATTTTTCATTATTTTATAAACATTTTATAAGTTGACTGCATAAAAAGTAAATTTAACTTTCTTTCAAAAAATTACTTTGAGGAATAAAGGTTCTATATGTAGTGTGAATTATATATATAGAAAATGAATATTTTTTGTAAGTACGGTTTTCCAAGTACGAGAAAACAAATCTTTAAATTTTTTTGTTCCTTCAGAATATATACGCCTATTTTTGAGACTGGGGTCATAAAATTGATCCTAATCTTCTTTTTTTACTATACGAGCTGAGGAATACCGCATTTAAATGTATTTTTATGGCATTGGGAGGAAATAAAACTCAATTCAATGCCAATCTATGGAAAACATCTGTTCAGTTTGAAATCTCAGTGTTCTGAAAAATCCTCTTATTTTCATTCGTTTGGATTGAGGAATTGTTAGAATGTTTTAAGAACATAATTACTATATGAAATTAAATTAAATGTATTGATTATTTCAGAAGTTTCTTTTGTATCAAGCATAAAATTTTCTTTTAAGCATAATTTGTAAATTAAGGATATTATGGTTTCCAAGCAATCTAAACAAAAATATTAATTTCATTCAATTTATATTTTAAAGAAAGTGAAACTTATTTATATGTATAAATATTTAATTATTCCAAATGGTGAATCTGCAATTTAAAGATATTGAGTTACATTTTTTTTCAATATTTTATTGCAATATCAATTTCTTATTGTTTATTGAATCAATAAGTTCAACATGTTGCTGAATAGTAGGTTCAGCTACCGTTTCTTACGAGTTTCATACAATTGTTTGAGGATTTGATTCCTATCTTTGAGGGAATATTTGTATTTGTTTAGAATCTACTTTAAGGTTAGGTTGCATCTTCATATTTCATGTGTAAATACTGACTGTGGACACACAAACAAAACAAACATGAAGCAATAAAGAAGAATACATAAATATGAAGGAATATCAAGTACATAGTGCATGTATTATATATAGTCTTATATAAATGTTGTCCACTTCAAAATATTATTCAAAATATCATGCAATCACAGACATTGTTTCAAATTTCATTTGTTTATACTATATATTTGATTTAAAATGAATACCTTTCATTTTAAATTGTTACGTTACTTAAATTTGTTTAATAAAGAAGGGATAGTGAATGTATAGAAATAATTGAAATGTAAAATTTGAAAAATATACGGAAAAAATCCTGATGATATTTTAAAACTTTTTATAATAATGCTTTTTACACTTTTTTTTGAAAGGAAGAGAGGTTTAATAGATTTTTTAAAACTACTAATCGTAACAAAATGGCTTTAAATATAACTTCAGGAAATTAATGCCTATCTAGCACCTGAATGGTTCATGCTTTAGTTTTGTGTTAAACAGTTTATGAATTCGATTTTCACCATGTAGCTCTGAATCAACGGTATAAAGTTGATAACGGTCAAATTAACTTGCTTGTACAAACTGTAACCGTAGAGTGACAAAAAAAAATCAAATCTGTCAAGAAACATTTTCATTGTAGCAGATTCCTTCAAACTAAGAACTGCTTAAAAACATGATTAATAATTTTTTTTGTTTTTTGAGAGTGAATTGCAAAATTAAATTAATACTGAATAACATAAAATACGATGTCATAATTTCTCTAGAATGAAGAGTAGATAGATTCCATAGTAGATTTCTCTAGAATGAAGAGCTTCAGGTGAAAGGCAGAGGTATTTTAGAAAAGAATGTGCTTGGAGAGCGATTCGTATTGGATCATCAACTGTATCTATATTCCATTTAATTTTAAATAGTAATATATTACTTGACGAAATAAAAGCTGTCATGTCTCAATCAACTTTCAATTTTCCGTGGAACACACTTTACATTAATTGATATATTGCAAGGTAGAAAAAAAGCTACTACTTTTGTTTTGACGTAATATTGAATATGATTTTCACTTGAACATAGTTCAATATTACTAAGTAGCTGTTTCTATTTAACAGATATTTTCACAAAAATATGCAGCCAGAAATGTATCGGATAGCTACCTTCCTGCATATATATATATACATAATTATTTTCAAAAAAATGATTGATACCAATAACTATACATTAGTGGGTATTAATATCATTTTACCATCAATGTGACACGTAACTTAGATTTAATTTGTATGTAAGTTGTGTTTTTTGTTTAAAACTTGTGTATGAAAATGAGGAACTAGGAGATAACTATAATTTTAATAATGGTATGATACAGGATATAACGATAAGATGACGGAGGTTCATACATGTAGGTTTGTCTATATTCAAAGAAAAAGTATACTTAATATTTCTTAGTTTCCAATGTCACTCAGTTAGAATTCCAATGTAATTACATTAGCATTTAATGAAATTATAACCAATCTACTTACATTTGGTGAAACCATCAAGTGGTGCAGTGTTTTAAATCTAAAGATTTACATTTACTACTTTTAAACTAACATTGATTAAAAATACATCTTTAATTTCAATTTTTACTAAATTTTTATTAAATTTTCTGTTAAATTAAACAAAAATTATAGATTTAAGATTCATAAGGTTTAAAAATCATCTAGTTTTTATGAGTTTATTTCCTTTATCAAGGAAGAGTACATATCAGATTATATACTACATAATAAAACAAAACAAATTACAAAATTTCTAATTTGTTTAATATTCAAGTAGTATTTCTAATAAACAAATGATACCTAAATTGGGAGAAAAGAATATTTTCCAAATTCAGAATATTTTATGAATGAAACTCTTTGAGATATGAATTTGTATTTGTCATAAATAGTATTTAGGCTTTGCATAGTCTTTGAGAAAAATATCCGGATTTTGTAATTTTGATAAAATCTAACGAAAAGTTTTCTCAAAAATACATTTAAGTTTTGCTTTTTCAAATATCATTTTAGTAAAACTATTTAGAAACAGTAAAAATAGTTTTCTAAAGATAACATTTTAAATGTTTTTATCTTATAATAATAGACAGTGAAGACTGAGCGCATATATAATGATTTCCATCTAGATTTAAAATGCCTGAAGTCATTTTAACTTTTTTTTAATTTAAATATGCAATAAATGTTTATTATTTTCATGAATAAAGTTTTATTTCTTTGATAGAAAAGTAATTTTCTTCTCTCAAAAACAAAGACAGAACTAAGCAATTGTGATAAAAATTTTAATCAAGTTTACATTTCATCATTTTGTAAGTTTAGAATACATTATTTTCTATCTCAGGCAATTTTTTTGCTTTAAATAACTCATTTTCTATCTTAGGTTTATTCAAGCATAAATTTGAAATTTTATCGAGCTTTTTATGAATAACAATTGAAAATTACAGAAATTATATATATGTATGTATTTTTCCTTACTTTTTTCCATTGCTGTAAGGAAAGTTGTAAATTAATACCAGAAAAGATAAACATGAAGCAAATTTTTACATTTATTAAATTTGTTTTTAATTTTAATAGTTTTAGTAATAATTAATGGTAAGTAATAATTTAAGAAAATTAGTTTGTGTTTATAACGTAAGATGAATAAACTTAGAATAATTTTTTACTGCTTATAGTTTTAATTTATACAATGCCTAAAATTTTACTGAAGAATTAAAATGTTAATTTTTAGAGAATAAAAGACATAAAAAGTAGATCAATTTTTTTTACCAAATTACTGTACGATTGTGACTTATGAAATTTATGAATACCCATATATTTAACAGAAATAAAAGCATCATTTTACATAAACAATTTCGTTCAGACTTTAAAGTTGAATATGGACAAAAGGAAATTATTATAAAAGGTTATGTTTTTAGACAGTTATAAAGACAGTTTACAAGAAAGGGATTCCAAAGAAGTCAGATTTAGTTTAGAAGCATCCAACTAAATCCGAATTCACTTTATCTTTTATTGTTGGATTATTTTCTGTGAAGAATTGTTTCCAAATGCATACAGTGAATGGAAAATGTATACAGTTACCGGTACACAATATGTCATTTATTTGTACAATAACATCGTCCTTGCACTAATTCAAAGAGGTGTATTAAATCTTAATTAACTTAATTAACAGTCAGAATGGTACACCACCACACTATTCCAACCTAGTAAAATAGTTCCATTGCAAACCCTTAATCAAGATTATGATCAGTTGAGATTGCAAGATCATACAGCCTCAATGATCACCTAATCTCAAACCACAAAATTTTGGGGGCGGGGTTATTGGAAAGCTCTTGAGTATTATGCAACTCTTTTAACATTGGCTGATCTCAATCGTTCTATCTGTTGTGAAGTTCCTATAATTCATTCCTACATGAGGCATGCTGCTGTAATGGTGCCTAAGTAATGTCGTAGAGAATGCTGGCAGTCACGTGGAACTCTAGCTATTGCTCGAATGAATGGAGGGAATATATTGTTGTTCTATTCATTGCGTTTCTGGCTGTCAGCACCCCATTCAGACGACTTTTTCTTACTAATACTTTTTTAGATTTTATACAAAATTCAATTTCTTTGTGATACCTTTATTGAAAACTATAAATCTTTATCATTATTCCTTAATTTTTCATTTGATTTGGAAATTTTAAAGAACTTTAAAATTACCCGGTATCTGTATTTTATGTAAAATATATGTATATAAAGAAACTACTTTATAAATTAAAGTAAAGCATATAGTAATATTAATTTCAAGAGTTTCAGATAATCAACAGTAAATAAAGACTGATTCACAAAATATATGTAGCTGAAATTATTTATCTCCGCGTTTAACATACACAGAATTTAAATTATAGAAGCATGTAATTAAAAGTAATATAGATATGTAAGTTTAAAGATTAAGTATTTTGTTCGGCAAAATAAATGAAAAAAACATTAATGAAGGGCAGAAATCAACTGAGAAATTATTTGAAACAAAAAAATGTAAAATTATCTAAGGTTATTCTATCTTGATATCTGTTTGACTTTTAAGGCCATCTGCTTTTTTAAGGAACATATATAAAGTAATAAGGATCAAATATCTTAGAAGTGAGAAATTTAATCTTAAGCATTTTGTCTAAATGATAAAGAAATTTGCAGGAATGCATGATGCCGGAAATATTTTTTCCTTACTCCCAGAGGTTGATCATAAACGACAATTTTGAAGCAGACATCTTCAAAACAGACATCTTCATAAACATTTGACTGCGTTCCACGTAAATGTTTTCATTTCAAGCCTGAAAAAATTCGACCAACAAATAAAATAGAGATTATATTCATATAGATTTAAATGATTTCCCTAGAATTTTAAATTGAAACCTGTAATTGGAATATTTAAATGAGACTACTTATTTTAATTACAATAGAAACCAACTAAGCGAACCTTTCATCTATAAATTAAGCTAGTTACACTTAATTTTATTCATTATAGAACCAATTGAATTTTTTCTTAAAAATGATTTTTCAAACTCCTTTCACACATTTAAAAATTTTATAAATTGAAAATTTAATGAATTAAAAAGTATCACTAATTTAGATTTCTCGAAATAATCTTAAAATACTAATTTGTTTATCGAAAATTTTTTTTTAAATATTGCATCGTGTCATAGGGTGAAATACTTTTTAAAAATTCCGTGTATATATGCACAGCAATCTGTCAGATAAAGAAGTGACTTTAACAAATAATCAAGATTTTTTTCTAAAATGTGTATTGAGCTATCTACTTTAAACTTTTTATCTAATTACAATTACAATCTAAATTAAACTTTATTAATTTTGAAAACATTATAGACTCCATAGATAACTATATAGGAAACGAGATTTGCATATTAACATTGAGTAAACATTATTTCAATATCTATTTGAAAATAAAAATTGCCAAACATTGATAAATATGCGTTTGCAATTATAAGAAAATAAAATAAAATTTTAAGAAATTTGTTGCTCTGGGCAAACTAAAATCAGAGTAACAAATTCTTAAAAAATAATTTAATTAATAAACATTCTTTCAATAATTTTAGTATTATTTTCAGACAAAATGTATTTAATTTTCAATAAATTGTAATGCTCTTTTTACAGTAACTTATAACCTTTCCCTTTTCAGTGAATGTTATCCAGATTTCATCTTGTTCAAACAGTAAACCATCTTCTAGAGTTGAATTAAACTTCCTAACCAACCTAATTGTACTTTTAAGCATTTTGGAGTTTCCTAAGTAATAGATGAAATAACTTAGTGTTTTATTTCAACTAATTAGTTTGTAACTTTGTGAACATTTTTCGCATGTGAGTGCTGATTCTATTTTGACTGATTGTGTTGAAGCCAATTTCGAACTGCTACAAATATTCACACCCAGAATGCAAATCGAATCTGGGGATTCTGAAGTTGAAGCCTTGCTAGAGCTCTCATTATACACAAGAGTTAGTTAGCTGAGTCTTCAAAAATTTAATTAAATTCAACTCTAGAAATTCCAAATTGTCCTTCAACAAATATGAAAATGTGAATTCTGTGTAACAAAAGAATCATGTTAAGGACAGAGAATTTTATTTTTAAAATTTCTTTCACTAACTTTTCGACTTAATTAATGACATCATGTGAGTAAGAGCGGGTTAACTCAGACTACATTTTAAAACTTCACTAAAAGTTGTACTTTACTTAATTAAGGTTTTCTTCCTAAAAGTTAGATTCTTACCTAAATTAGTTTTGATTTTTTAGCATTCGTCTCAAAATTTTATAGTTTGACAAAATTAATGCTTTGTCAGTTGAAAAAATTTAGAAAATTTTTGGGTGATGTTAAAGAAAACTATGGAATGATATTTAGTTGTAATGAATGTATTTTTATTGTCAATTACGACTGCACAAAAATTCTTTATTAAAGATTACATAACTAAATGGTATAAAATATAATAAATAAAAAGATATGTAATCTAATAATAATAAGTAAATATATATTATATGATAATAAGTAAGATTATATATATATAAGAGTTCATATTATTTTACTCCAGCACAATATTTTGTTCTTTCTGTAGATTATTTCCAACATTAAAAAATTAGCATTATATGAAAGTAAATATTTAGTAATATTTACAACTTTCCTGAGTATTTTATGAACTTTTACATTCATTTACTGGTAACATATTTATTAAGAAAACTTTTGACTTCCAATTTAAAATATATATTTTACACATATTTGTCAGACTTACAAAATATTCCTAAATCTATCTATCTATCTATCTATCTATCTATATATATACATATATATATATATATATATATATATATATATATATATATATATATATGTAAATTTCTTTTTAAAGGTATTAATTACAAATGTTTTCAACATATTTGTAATTAATACCTCTTTTAAAAATAATCTTTGATGACATTTTTAATTTTACAGTTAAATTATCCTTATATTAATCATTTTTGATTTTTTCAGAATGAATGAGTGAACAAAAATATTAATGCAAATACTGATACCCACAGATTTCTTTTGTTCTGACTTAATTATTAAAGGAATTTAACTTCCTCCGTTCATCTATGATCGACATTACTACACTTTCAGTTTCTTTTAGTTATGAAAAATATATTTTCAAATGATAACAAATTTTATATATCTTCTAATTGGCAGAGTTACTTACAAAATCCCTTTATTAATCACGGTTGAATTGTTGTTTTCTTAATCTTGTTTCCATTCTTAGAAAATAAAGATAAAGTTACCAATGATTCTCTGGATATTAATAATATATAAATGTATAATGAGTATTTTTCATTTAGTAAAGTCTTTATTTGATTGAATGTTTTTCGTAATTTTCATTTGTTTTAACAATTTTATTAATATTTTTAAACATTTACCTTTTATTTGTTATAACAATTGTTTGTTACCTACTTTAAATATAGTCTTCTTATTTCGTTATGTTTTAATATGAAATTTTAAGAAATTATAAGTAAATATTAATCACAAATATTGCTTAAAGCAAATACTATTCTCACACGCAAAGGTTAACGATTACGTAAAAAAAAACCCTAAATTAATTTGTTACACGACCATTTATTTCGAAAATTTTCCCCAAACTAATTTTATGAGTCATAAAAATGATTTCATTAAAGATTTTATGGCAAAAACCAAAGAAATTTATTAATATTTTTGTTAAAATAATATTGATACCATTTTTGTGTTGCATGCACGACTATAATTAATGACTTGCGTGCAACACGTAAAGTATGCTGTATTTGCACAAAGCAAACTTAATAATTAAAAGGTTAAAAAGTTTGTTGCTATCTTTAGAAAATGCTTTACTTAAAGAAAATTTGGATACATAAACAAGGTTAAGTTACATTACTTAATTTCTGATAAATTCAGTTGAAATATTAACGCTTGGCAAACATTTGGTTTTTTTTATTATTAAGCTTTATTTTATGAGACTATTAATTGGATGTCATTGAAACAATTCTAATTAAAACTTTTGAAACACGAATATTTTTGGTAAAGATGAATTTTAATTTGTTTGAATGAATTTGAATTTAATTTTCTTATGAACTTTCTCATTTTCATATTTTCATGTATTTTCAAATTTTATCTAACAATATATTTTAAAAACGAAAGGTATTTTAAGATTAATCAGCTCTGTGGTTAAATTCGTATAAAAATATTAAAAAAATACAATGAAATTCATTCAATAATCAATCTAATTTTCAGAACTGTAATCCAAAAATTGAAGGCAACTTTTTATTGTTCCTTGTAAGATTAATGTTCCCATACAATGCAAGCATACTTACTGTATATGTAAGTACATGTCATGCAAAAAATATTTCTTCCGTCTATTTACATAATGACTTTGTCTTCATGAATTACAAATTTTTTTTTCAAATTAAAAGAAACTGAAAGGAAAAATATAATTTAAAAATTCTTACGTCTCAGGCATAATCGATTATTCAAATTTTTATTCCAAAATATAAAACATGATTAGAATTTTAAAGTAAGGATAACAATAAAATGCTTCATTTGTTTGCATTAGCATTGGAAGGAAATCAACTAGACTGACAACTTGGAACATTATAACACTAGAGTTTTATTGAGAAAATAAAATCCAATTGAAATGGTTATCAAATGTAAGTCTCGTGACTCGGAATTATAATTCCTAATGAAAAATATTTTTCCGAAGTGAGGAAGGAAGAAATATTAAAAATTGTATTAATTTCATTTACTACATTTACTCTGAATAAAACTGATAATGATAGTACATTCTGTAAAATAAATAAATTTTCTGGGAGCTTATTTTTATTCGAAAACAAATATCTCTCTCGTAAATAGAAGTTCTAAATGGATGTATAAAAATAACAACATTTTATGGATACCCATAAATATATTTGTATGTAGTCTTATATAATATATATATATATATATATATATATATATATATATATATATATATATATATGTTTGCTTATATATATATATATGTGTGTGTGTTTGCTATATATATATATTTTCTTCAAAGAAAGTACATACTAACTAAACTGTTTTGAAAGAAAAGCTATGTTTTTAGAAAACTTTCTCTAAAAAATTCATAATTTGGGGTTGAAAATGATCAGTACATATTCATTTTATAAACTTAGATCATTATAATGGCTGTTCAATATAGCGATGTACTTTCCAATAAATATTAATAATAAGAAAGCTTGCAGTGGCTTTGTTGTTGCAACT
This sequence comes from Latrodectus geometricus, assembly GCA_026290005.1. Classification (NCBI taxonomy): domain Eukaryota; kingdom Metazoa; phylum Arthropoda; class Arachnida; order Araneae; family Theridiidae; genus Latrodectus; species Latrodectus geometricus. The sequence goes on along the minus strand of JAPDSC010056954.1, from coordinate 355,617 downwards.
AGAATGCACTGGATTCTATAGCTATAAAGCCAAAGATCCTTGCCTTTCTCTAATGATAAAGAGGCAAAGTTGTGGTTGCAATATCCTCCAAATGAAATGATACTTTTAAGAGCAGCAGGCCAAATATGGGGGTATTATTCTATTTGGTCCCTGCTTTTAAATTACGAGGACTCACCAATTATAGGTGCTTCATTATATAGGAAATAATCAGTTCTAACTCTTGTTAAGCCAAAAGCTGTAAAAATTCTAAATATATTAATATGAATGACATCACAATATCAGTTTTTTCATTAGAAATATTAAAAAAAACTGAAATATGCTTATCTATAACTCAAACATAAATTAGATAGTGCTTCGATTAATTAAAAATGAAGACTATTATTTCTTGCTCACACAAAAATTTGCAACAAATTAATTTATGATAAAGATGAGTTTAATTGAAAAATATATACTGTATATATTTTCATAGCAAAAACCTTTTAGCTAGAATTAAGATTAAATCTATCATAATAAAACATTAATATTCATCTGAATTCGTTATTGTTTAGGTATGAACTAATGAAGGCTAATAACTTTCTTAATGAGTATTTTTACATAAATTATAAATAAGTATTCATGAAATCAATGACTTAGTTTTAAACTACCGATTGTTAGAGGAAACATTGTTAGTATATTATTATTCAAGTAACGAGCATTTTGTAATTAAAAGAAACTAATGGGTATAACTATAATTGAAAGCAGCAATCTATAAAACAATGTTTCTCTTTGGTTGTAATAAAATAATCCTATTGATTATCTTAATTTGCTTAAGATGCGTAATTAAATTACAATAACGGTAAAGTTAATTAACTTAAATATAAAATATTTAATTCATTAGTATTGTCTTAAAGATATAAGAAAATAGTTTAATTATAAGTATTCTTCATAGGAATTATGGTATACATAATTTCACAAATATTTCTGGAGATATTGGCAAATCATTATTATTTTTTGGTTAATTTAATTAAAAAGTCTAATGTTTCATATGTGTGACTAATTCTATAATTAATTTACAAATAATTGTTCAGAGTATCCTTAATTAATATTTATAAGGGAGTTTATTTAATTAACGTGTATATAATTTTAAGTAAACTTATTGTTTTAGTTTATTTAAAAACTTTTATTTATTTTATAAAAGTTTCACTTATCATGAGTAAGTACACGTTTTTTTGTTTATATACGTGACAGACAAAAATAATAATCACTCATTGATTTGAAAATAATTTATGAAGATATTAAATATCAATAAATTCTTGGGCATTTTTAGCATTTCAAAATAAAATAGGGTTGTTATATTATACAATAAAATATTTGTAAAAATACAATGACTCATTTTTTACGTTCATATAAATTAAGTGAAATGTATACTACTGAGAATTTTTTAATAAAAATCTGAGTTTTCTAAAATAGGACTAATATAAATATGTACTAATATAACAATCATTTTGAAAATTATGATACATATTTTGAAAAGAAAATAACAGGTTTCTAGTTTTCCCCACAAAAATCTAATCAGTCACTAAATTTTGAAAGAAAATTTTAATTTATCAAACTGGATTATTTAAATTTGCACAAAACTTCTATTTTAACTGCTCATTTGTCATCTAGGAAAAGTAATTTAAATTACTACACAAGTTTTGACTGCTTAAAATAATAAATTACTTCTAGTTACTGCTTTGAAACTTATTTTTTTAAGTGAACGAGAGCATAAAGTATTGAAACAATTTGTTTTCCACTCGTGTTTCTAAATTTAAACAGAAATTCGTAATATTTTAGTGCATAAATATTATCAATACCTAAGAAATTTCCAATTGGTGAACACTATGAAAATAAATATACTTTTTTCACAAATATGAAACTGTCATTATTGAATACACACGTTGTAATTGCTTATAGCAATTTTCATTTATATTTTGTTAACAATTTACAGAAATTAAGAGGTTAACTTGCCTGACTGCAGATAAAGAGCAATGCTATCATAGAACTGTCATAGATCTTGGGTTCGAATCCCTGTTCAGGCATGGATGTACTTTCTCTCTCTCTCCTGTCCACCCTATAACCAGGTACCTATGGCATGTGTGAACTGAGGACCTCGGACTCTACACCAAATCATGGTTCAGTTAGAAAAATGGAGCAGCGTGCCCCATATTGCCAAACTAGCTGGCATTCAACAAAAAAAAATTAAATAAAGTGAATAAAAATTTAGAGTAACAAATTCCACTTCATTCGTTACTCTTAAAAACCATATTAAAAAATATCTTTTATAAGATAGATCAATATTTCTTTAGCATTGCTCTGAATTAAAATTCTGTAAAATATTAGTTCAAATAAAGCTTACCGTTTATTTGAAAAAATATTTATATGCCCTCGATTTACGAATATAGATTTTTATTACAACTGAAGTTACATAAAACAGAAAACTCTCAAAAGGAATAGGTTTTTTTATTCTTAAATTTAACTATATATTCCATATATTCTGAGAAATATTTTTAAAAAAATGCAAAATATTTATTTAAAAATAGCATTTCTCATCAATCGATAATGATTTTTCAGAATAAAGTTGCAGAACTTAAATAAAATCTCATTTTATTCAATCTATTTTTCTGGTGATTTATAAAGTATAATGTTTAGTTTTTTTTTTTTAAGTTTTTCTTATGATCAATTTTTGTACTGTGCTTGTATTGTTCATGAAAACTAAGCAAAAACGAGCACGAAAAATTAATTCCATCAATTACAAATAAAACAAGGCTAACTGAAGGAAGATAAGATAATGCACCTATTTTCTTATTGAAATGTGACATTACTTTGAGACTTCTAACTATGGGTTGAAATACCTATACATTTTATGCAAGGAAGCATGATGACATGGAAAGCATGTATTTGCAAAACATTAATTCCAAAAATGTCAAAACGAAAAGAAGTACCTATTTATTCGTGGTAATTTTTGAATAAAATGTGTACTTTATTTCACAATCTAACTTACAATAAAACTAAAGAGGTTACATTTAAAACATGTTTAATTGTAAATTTATTTCTCGAAAGATAGCCAACATTTCTAAATTAAATCAAGAAAAATGAAATTAATTCTAATTACAATCAATATATTTTTTTTATTTTCATTTTTTACACATTATAAATAACTAGAAATATTTAATAAATTTTCTAATTTTAAACTTTAAAGCATTTAACTATTTCAGATATTGTGATATAAATTATGATATTAATTCAGATATTATGATATTATATTTATAGATTATTTGCATGCACGAAAGAAATTCTCTTTTATTATTTAAAAAACTAGTTTTTAATAGATTATTCAAAATAATTAGTGGTAATATAAAGTAAATTAAAAATAAACCTTCTTCTGATGCATTAAATACAATAGTACCATGAATACAATTAAAAAGACTTGTTTTCCTAAAAGTAAAAATGAATTTTCTTTGCATGCCAGAATACTTGGAATCGAACCAAACTTTTATAAATCATGTGAAACAAAAATTTCAAAAGAGAAAGTTTCGAATATTATCAAAAAATATTCCTATTTCCGTGAGAGAAACTTTTTTCCCAAAAACATTGCTATAAAAAAAGCTTATCAGTTTGTATTAAAATGTAATGTATTTCCTGAAGTTTGGAATACAATGAAACTAAGTTTACATGGTCTAAAAAGGAATGTGATATTAGATAAAAGCGTGCTGAAGAAAATGTATTAAAAGTATTGCTAAAAATAATCCTTTAAATGTTAAGTTTTTGTTGGTTTGCAATTTTGAAATATTATAGAATAACATTTATAAGGGCACAATCGTATATATTAATAATATATGCAAATGTATGTTAATTTCATACACAAGTGTTTTTGTTTTGATATTTTTCTTCAAAAATTACATGAAAATTCTTTTGGCTAAGCTTTAAAAAGCTATAAAATAAAGTTACTTATAATATATATAATAAATTAAATTAAACATAAAGTTACATAATATATATATATATATATATAATTATGTTATATATATATAGTTATGTTTTCCAATAATAAAAAATATTAAATATATATCAAATTCCTATTAAAAATTTCCAAATGAAACATTATCAACATAAATTGTTCAAAAAACGAAAACATTTAATTGTTTAATAATGAAGTTTAGAAGTATCAAATAAAAATAGTTTATTCATTCATGAGTTAAAAACTTAAAATGAAATATTTGTATTTTCTAATTGAATTAAAGAATCTAGTTTTACTGGAACTTTTTTCGAGGAATATTTAAAATATTTTGTTTTTTAAAAGAGAGTTATGTATAAATTCCATATTAAGGTTATGCAAAAATTTTGTTTTAGAAAAGATATTTTTTTATAATATTTCGTATTAAAGTATAATAATCAGAAATTTTAAATTTTTATGAAAAACACGTTCTCTCAAACGAATTAATCCTGATATCCACTTAATTTTATAAAAAAATTTCTAACGGATTTATGACAGAAGACTACCGTTCAATAAAAAAATTGAAGTAAAGGATTAAAACAAAAGATTTTTTAGCAAGTTTCACAGTTATCAGATATAAGGTAATATTTGAAATTTTTAAAAAATTTCATCTGAAATAAAATTAACTGTTTTGACTAAGAAAAAAATATTTTATGAGCAAGGTGTCATGAACAAAAAGTTCGTTAATTCTTTAATCTGCTTTAATGAACATTTTAAAAATTAAACTATTTATTTGAAAGACACTTCCCCTGAACAATTAATAATTTTTTTTCTTGTATTTTTAATTCACTTTCGTTTTTGTAAAAGAAAAGTATGTCAGTAAATGTTTTCTTAAAAAATCCTTTTCTATATTACATACATAATTGTTACATCTGAAACAATATTAAGTACAAATATTTTTAAACTAATAAAGTGTAATCAGAATAATTCGTGTAATATACTTTTAATATTATAAAATAATTATGACTTGCACATGATATTTTGGCACGAATGCTGATTAAAGTTGAAAAGACTTTGCAACTGCAAAAATTAAAAAATAGGGAAAGTTTTGGTTTTTCGAAGTGTAAACTTTAAGCATCTCTTCAAACCCATGAACTTCAAATAAACCATGCAATAGTTATTTTTAGAAAAATTCCCATTAACTTTTAAAATTATGTAAATAGATTTATAACCAAGCTAAAATGTCTAACTAATTTTGAAATAGCAAAATTTCTTAATATTATTGAAAATAGGAATATGGTATGAAATTTGTTTTCAACTTTAAAAAATTAGTATTAAAAGGCTCAAGAATTATTGTAAAAAAATTTAACTCTTATTATTTACACTTATTACATTTAAATTCTTTATCTTTCATGCATATTTTGAATATATAACACTTATCTGTTCACACTTAAAATGCAAATTTACGAGTGTATGTCAACAATGGTGGTTTAAGTCGCATTTAAGTTAAATCGATAAACCTTTCGGAGCATTTTTATTAGAATTTGCATTTTTTTTAAATTCTCACAAATTCATTTATATTCAAAATAAAATTTGTTAAAATTTCCTGCTGTGTATACATAATGGCAGTATACATCATTTTATATAATTTTGTCCATATATATAGTGTTTATAAAAATACTATATTCTTTTTTAAAAAAATGTAATTAGTTTCCCTTTTTGTTCTCATCCGTTAATTAAAAGAAGTGATTAATATTCAGCAAAGAACTTAATCTCTTGAAAAAGATAATCTTAATCTCTTAAAAGATCTTAATCTCTTTGAAAAGTTCTTTATAATACATTTCATCTTCATCTTTATGAAATGATTTTATGTGTATCCCTCTCATGAAGTATTGATCAAACAATTCCAGATTATGCTCATTGAAAAGGTAGCATTTTCAAGTAAAAATTATTTTCCAAATTTTTGTTTAGTTCATTCAGCTTTGAGTTGCAGAGTGTTAAAAATGGAAGTCAACAAAGAAAAATTTGGTACAATTCTGACAATTTTTCTTTGATACAGGCAAAACTGCATAGCAGTCGGTTAGAATTGTGGATAGTGTACACGATCGATCCAATTATGTACAATTTCAGTTTCATCAATACCGTTTATGTATTTTTGATATTAAAGATGCAGCTCATACTAGTAAGCCCGTCGTCGAAAATGTAGATGAAAACACAGAAATGATCAAAGTTGACAGACATATTATCAATCGTAGCGTCAAGCAGGGGCTAAAGATCAGCTAAACCATTTCCACAAAGAGAATTTGAAACATGTTAAATAAAGTTTTGAAGTTCACTCAAAAATAATAGATTCCTTTTATCCCAACCTAATGCATTATCATGTGTTGCTGTAAAGCTCTATTTTTGTTAATATTACATCTGTCTGCATTAAAGCATTTTTCAGGTAATACATTCTATGTTAAGAACTTTCGAAATCCCTTTTTTTCCACAGCATTTTTACTGCTTGATCCTATATTTGTTTCTCGTGTTATAATATCTTGTTCAAGTTATTCATAAAAATTTCATTGCTAAAATCGTCGTAGTTTAGTTTCTTACTTAGTTGATCGATAAATATTTATAGTTAGATAACTCGTTTTTACTGATGATGCATTTCAAGAAAAAAGTTATCTAAAACACATATAAAATTAAGTTTCATTAATATTTTTTAGTGAAACTCTAATAAATCATATATAAAATCTGCTATATTTGCTGACTCCAAATGTTACTTAAAAATATCTATCATTATATATCCATTTTGCTGCACTGATAACATTAATAAATTAAAAAAATAGTTAAATATTGTGATTCTACATAATTTTAGTTACACGATGGTATAATACCAGTTATAAGGTACAGAATTAAATAAAGAAATATTGAATTTTGTATTCCTGAAATAGTTGTGAAAGGAAAATAATTCTATTTACATTCATACATAAAAAATTAATTTTCTTAAAAGTAAACAAATTTGGAATTATACAGAAACAACATTTTATGAGTTGTAGAAGTATTTAAAAAATATTTACAATTTTATTTAAATTATTTATTTTCAAAGAGAATATAGAAGTCTCTTTGTTCAATAAGTAAATAATTTTTAACTAAAAAATTCATTAAAATGATCAGTGATGCAAGAAATATAACTTAAGTAAATAATTTATAAATTAATACTATATACCTCATGAGTTAATGATAAAATTATGAGATTTGAATTTATGTAGAGTTGTTCCTTATATTAGGGTGAAATTAATTCTGTTCATGTAAGTTTTTAAAAGTTCAGTTTAAAAAGTAGTTTTGCAAGAGATTCATTTTAAGATGACAAAAGTAGTAAGATTTACAGAATAAGTTTTTCATTAAAGTATAATGACTCATGAAAAATAAGAAAATGATATAGTTACATTAGAATAAGGGTAAAAAGTAAAGAAAATTTAAAAATTTAGGCAAAATATGTATTTGAAAAATATCTCAGTTAGTTTTTAATTTAAAGTAATTTAAATATTTTAAATAATTTGTGGAACATAAATTAGCTGCATCCGAAAATATTCATTCGTAGTGATTTTAACTTCCTATTTTGAAAAGAAACATCATTAAGATATCAATTTTCGATTTTGAAATAAATCTAGAAAAAAATAAAGCAATATTAATATGAAATTATTCTAAAATACACAATTATGCAATAAAAATATTTTTTACTCTTAAAATCTAAAAATATTTTCAATAAAATTTCGTCTTTCTTAGCAAAAAACTGAAAAATTTGGCGTGCACATTCCCATTTCAACAATCAAATAACAAGAGGCAAAATATTTTTTGGAGAGTTTGAGTTGTCTTTAAGAAATAAATAGGAATGTAACATTCATAGGAGGAAAAATTGGATTGATTTCCTTTATTTTGTGCAATCATGAAAAAAAAAACAATCTGCATAACATTTTTATAATTATTTTTTTATCTTTAATCTATAATAAATAATATAATTAATCAAAGCAATACATTTTGAACTAAATCTAATTAATAATCCAAAAATTGTTTAAAATAGTAAGTGTTAAATGATTTTAAAGCATTATAATTAATTATTTTAATTATGAGGGAATTTAAAATTAACTTCACATATAGTTTTTTTCATTATTTTGTTATCAAGCAATAAATAAAACAGGGTTATCCTTTATAAAACAAATTACCTCAAATATCTTCAGTTGTCTCAATTAAATCTTTGAGATATAAACGAGTCATTCTCTAACTCTTAAGGGTTTCTTTCTGAATATTAAAAATTAAAAGCAAGAGCACAATTATTCTTTATTAGTAATGATAAGTTATATTTACGTGCAACACAGAACTATTGATAATGCATTATCCACACGTAATAGCTAAATAAATCTTTTGCGTCAGAAAAAATATTGCAATTTAAAAGCAAAAACAATTTTGTTATTTATCTTAAAATGTCACGATACTAGCTTATGACATGCGAAATAACATAGAAATGGTATTTTTATTTTCAATAAAAACCCCTTGTCTATATTAGATGTCAGCCAGAAAATATTGCTTCAAACTCTTATATTTAATGTTTATTCGTATGGAACTGTCGCGTTTTTCAGATATCTACGAGTGATAAAATATAAAAAATAGGTGTTATAAGATTATCTAGTTTTAAGAAATTGGAAATGAAAACTTGTATAATGTATTTCTAAATCATCTTAAGTCAAAATCTATTTTCTTTGTCCAAAGCAAATAAAATTCTTGTGGAAAATTATTTATTCAAATTAAATTTTGATTTTATTTATGAATCTGAAAGTTAAAGATTAATGGTAAAAATTATAGATTCTGTACATAAAGTCAATTTATTATAACAGGAATTTTGGTTAAAAGTGTGTGAAGTATAATATAAATGTATAGCTTGTTTTAAAGTAAAATTTACCATCGAAATAATTTAAATTACTTTTTGGAAATATATTTTCATATTCGCATAATTATTTATTGTTTTGAATGAAACACTTGAAAGAAATCATTAACAATAAAAAGTAATTAACAAGTTATTGCTAGTGATTTTTTAAATGCTTGGTATTAAAAAGTGTATTAAGTATACATACTTACATTTTTAAAAAAGAACTTTGAATTTCATTTATGTGTTTTTTAAAAAACAATATTATCAAAAATAATTTACTCTTTATAAGAAAGTTACTTTTCCAATATTTTGTTGATTTAAATTAATTTTGATATAATTTTAGTAATATGCAATACATTCATGTTAGGAAATAATCTAACTAGACTTAACTTCATGATGCTAAAATATCATTTTGAGAAGCTTTTAATTTTTAGTTTATATATTCTTTTGATTGTTAATTTGATTGAAATATACTTCTGTCTACCTATTTCCTAATTTTATATATTAAACTGTAGAATTTTATATGTTTTTACGTTTAAATTGAATCTTCAATCAAGAGCGATTTTTCTTAAATTCAGAGATTTATTTTGATACGTTTTATAAAAAAACCTGTCTTCAACTTTTTATTTTTTGTTTTTACTGCATTAATAAAATGTTGGTCTTTTTAGTTCGTAACTAGTTTGAATCCCAAAAATATAAGTCCATATTCTTTCTTCGTAAAAACTAAAAATATAAGCATGTGGTAAAGTAGATGTAATTTATAAATACATTCAACCAAGTGTAAAAATGATTTAAATAAAAAGCAGAGAAGTATTGATATTCTGCTAACTAATTTATAAAATAGTGTATATATATTTTTCCTTCGATTATATTTATACTCTATTCATTTATGCTAACGTTTTTTAAGAACAAAAATACGTCCTCATAATCAAATGTATTGCTTTTATAATTTAAAATTTTAATAAAATTCAAATTTTCAAAATGCTTCATTATTTTATTCAGCAATGTTTGCTTATTTATTTCTTTTCTAAGTGATAACAATTTGTACTGTTTAAAATAAATTATTTTAATATTAAAATGTTGTGATAACAAAAGTATTTATCATCATAACTGCCCACACTAGTTCAGTGGCCGAAATCATCAGAGACCAGAGAAGTGATTAGAAAAATAGGTTTTCAACCACAACAAAAAAATTAAAAATCCTGTTAGTGTTATCTCCTTCGGCAAGGGAAAATGTTCTTTAAAGTTTGATGGGAAAAGATTGGAAATGGTCAAAAATTAATCTACCTCAAAAATTACGAACAAAAAAGACAGGAAGAGAAATTTACGGTTTAAGTTCCGGCCAGAACTTATTACGATCTGGGGAGCCTGAAGCCAAGAAACCCAAGAAGTTGATTACACGCTGTAACTAACAACGTTGACGTTAATCCTCTACGCGACAACTTTTACGAGCAAACATAAAAGCAACTGATCGGGATAAAAATCTCCGAGCCAGCTACCGTCTTCACTTTCGAAGACGTTATCTTTTAAAGGTGTGGGTGTCGTATCCAGCGTATCTTCCTCGCCAGATGGTTTCGACAGCGGAAGGAAGAAGCGAAACCAAAATTTTCCAGCATTCTTCGCCAAATAACGCTTTTCGAAAGCAGAATGGGGAGATTTCTATTCGCCTCGGGAGTAAAATAGAGCCTAAAGGAGAGGTTCCGAGAAAGAAGAGAAAGGGAATAAAAAAATTGTCGCGGACTTTTCAAAACCTTTGAAAGTTCTGACAGTTGACAGTGACGTGGCCTGTCGCCTTTTGTAATCGCATCTCTGAAAAGCGACTGGGATTTCTCTACTCAACGAGATCGAGACAGCACTGTCAGTTGTCCCTCACTGTGAAGGCGTTTTATCTTCTGATTGTCAAAAGATAGCATCTCTCACCATAAGAGTATCTTTATTGAAAGACGCTTCATTATTATTGTTTGATGATGGCATAACAATACTGAGTAGGAAAGATATTTTTTTTAAATGGCAATGCCAGTAAATCATACTTAAAAAATCAAAAATAAGTATCTAAATATATATATATGCATTCGGGTGTGGTAAAATTAAATTGAAGACACTTTCGGGAAAATGACCAAATTTCTCAAAATAAACAACAAAGATTCTTACATAAATTTGCTTCCAATGAATTTTGGCAAATTAGTTTCAAATTAAAATATTTTAAGCATACGTATCTCTGATTTTAAATTTTATTAAAGATTAACCAAAATATTAATACACTGCTCAAAACAATTAAAGGATATTGGGGTTTTAGGTAGATCTTGTGGCTGGGAAACTTTTTAGCTGATTGATATATGGTCATCAGACGTAGTAGGTTATATGAGAATAAATTACACATGTTTGGCAAAAAAAATGCATTTTATTGTACATTTGTGTACAAAAGGAAAAAAACACAATTGGTGCGTATGAGAGAAAAGGTATAAGAAAAGGGGATTTCTTTAAAGAAAATCATTTTCAATTGGGGGTATAGTTTCCATGGACTCTGACAACGTTGAACACCTTTGAGGTATGGAGTCAATGAGACATTCATCCTTGTCTTCATTGTCTTTCATTCAGTTGAAAGTCAAGTTTCATTCACTGCCGCTGAAGCAACGTTTTTGACGTCGAACTCAAAATTAGCATACTTCACAGTTTGAAAATCAGAGAAAATTGCATTTATGATTCTCTTCTCCCATTTTCCCCCAAAAAAATTTCGCTTATATCTTTATTTTATATAAAACTTACAATATCCTTTAATTGTTTTGAGCAGTGTATTATACCTAAATATTATTCAATATTTATATATTAGGAATCTTTTTTTATATATTCTTGAAGTGTTACATTATTCAATATATAGAAATTTGGTATATTATTCTTTTATACATATTTTACGACCATATCTAACGAAAGTAAAATTTTATTCTTGCAGTAATTATTTTTCTTCAATCTTCTTTGTTATCTTCTCTTATTTGATTACTTTAAAACTGGTCATAAAATTTGGAATCCCAATTTCGTTCAATTTTCTTCTTCTAAATAATTATAAGTAAATAAAAAAAATAGTTAAAATATTAATGTATGTACACATATGTGCTAAAATGTTGCCAATTTCAAAGAATTTTCATTTTTAAAATCAATCAATAAAAAGAAAATCAATTATTAAATCACTGTTTTGGAAGAGATGTTTTCTAAAATAAAACAGTAGAAAAGCTGTTAAATTTTAAATTTTTAAATTGTAGTTGAAATATTATGTTTATTTTATTTAAGTCATTAACAAAATAATAACTCTCTCAAAGATAGCAAGATCTTTATACCTCTGAATCTTCTTAATCCATAATTTGATGCTCAATTTTGAAGAAAAAAACTTTCATTTATTGTTTTAAAATCTAAATAAACTTTATTTTGAATTAATATATGTTTCATAATACCTGAATAATTTACATGTTTTGAATTGTAACATATTATGATAATATGTTCATAGCACCTGCAGTAAAGACAGACAAAGGAATTAAATTTCTCAAAGTACCTTAGTTCTACTTATTCAAACGTAGCGCAGGAGAAAAGTATAGATAACAGAATTTTCACTTTGGTTTTCATCTAATGTAGTAATGATTATTGTTTATTTTATTTTTATAAGGAATGTTTTTGTATTATAAAGATGATGTAACAAATAAAAATGAAATTATTTGTAGCCAACTGTTTTTAATTGTATTGAATAACTAATGAAATAAAGTTTGTGCGTAAATTGTGTTATTTATTATTTTCTGAATAGACAGCAAAGAAATTCATTTATGAACAAAATTGAAAAGGAAAATGTTTTTATCTAAATTTACTTTACCCCCGCCCAAGTGTCAGTCGAATACAAAGCTTTAAGAATTTCATTTTATAGAATACATTTTCTACAGTTCTTTTTTCCTTCACTAATTTTGTCTCTTTCAATTTATTTTCAAGCATATTATTTTAGTCCTCCACTTAAATATATAAATTAAACCATTGAACATTTGATTTTATTAAAGCCTCCAAATACATTTGGATAGAAATATTATATCCAAAGAAAAAGAAATTAAGTCAAATTAAGCGGTCTAATTGCTTTGAAGAGAAAGCTTTCTGCCGAGAAGACATGACATTATGCAGTGAAATTGCGTTACGGGCAGGAATTCGGGTCTGTAGGAATTTATTTGCTCATTTTCTGTCGACAGATGGCGCTGCATAGTGTTAGTCTGGTGCTGTCTTTTCCGTATAATTTGACAAGGAAATTAATGTGCACTAATATTTTCATTCCTTATTAGGAATACACACAAATTCCACACTCAACAGCTTCATATTCCCAGCATATTAATTTAACGGGAGAAATATATAAAGTATTTTTCTCATTTAAAATGTCACTAATCTTGTAGAATTTGAAAATTAGACGAATAAGTTATGTAAATATATATATATATATATATATATATATATATATATATATATGCATACATACATATGTGTGTGTGAGTATGCATGTATGTTAATCTTGAGTATGAATTGATAAGCAGACAATAACTTATGAGACTTTGAACTTTCCTTTCTTTATTCTTTCAGTGCCGTCTTAGAATGTTAATTCACAAATGCAAATTTTCCTCCCTAAAAATTGAAACCAATTTAAAAATCTGCATTCATCCGTTGTTGGCAATTTGGAGTTAAATTCTTAAATTCAATACTCTTATAAATACAAAAATTATTCAAAATTATTCTGTTAAAATTCATCTTCAAATACATTTTTAAATTTATCCACTGTTTGCTTAGACGTGAAAGATGGTTGTTTGCAAAACACAAAGATTACATTAAAAAATCAGCAGTATTTTTTATTTTGTTATTTTATCTTTTACACTCTTATTTATTTATTTATTTTTGCTAAAACTTGAATTAACTTTCAATACTAAATTCTAAACCTAAAACTGTGCGGTGGTTCAAGCTATGCGTTTTTTGAAGTCTTGCATATATTTTGGAACTAAGCTCTCATTTCTCTAAAACATAATAAAAATATTCGTTGAAAAATTAGATCTAATATTTTAGTGCAAATCGTTCATCTTAAATTCTTTTTGCAAAAAAATTCTCTTGGCAAATATTTTATAAAAGTAAAAAATTCATAAAAATGAATTTTATTTTGTGAAAAACGTAAGTAAAATCAATTTAAATGTACTTCAATAAAGGAAATGTTTTAATTTGTTTCCTCAGAACCCAATTTAAAATAAATTAATGTCTTTTTATACAAGAGTATCTATATTATTACATGTTTGTTTCATGATTTATATATATATACATACATATATATATATATATA
>JAPDSC010056954.1:282287-336412 GCA_026290005.1 Latrodectus geometricus | reverse complement strand
ATTATTGAGCAACGAGATAATGAATGTTTTTCGGTTTTTGATAATGAATGTTTTTCAGAATTTCGGTTTTGTCATTCTAACATGAGATCTTGCCACTAAGCCACAGTGAGCCATCATATTTTAAGTGCAAAGGAAATATGAAAAGAAAAGATTAGTTAATTCCATTTCTAGAAGCTTATAGCACCTCATAACCCTGCATCTTACATGATTTACTTTTAATTTTCATCAAATGCTCGATATTTTCGGAAACATTATACTCATTCGCGTTTTTTTATATCGGGAACATTAATTATTCTTCTAGGAATATAAATTTTGCATTAAAGCCTTAGTAATGTCACACGTAGAGAAAATGTTGCTTGAAATAAAATGTGATACAATGAAACTATTCCCGGTGTATTCTTAGAAAATTTTGGAGAAATGTCTAACAAAGCCTTAAAAGTGTATTTTCTAAGAATTTTGGAGATAAGTTTCTCGGAATGTAAGGCGGAAAGCTAGCTCCCTTTCAATATCGATAACTTAATTTTCTTGCTTATAATTTCTTCCTGATTATAAATGTTGCAGCATTTAAAATCACTGATTTGTTAACTTTGTTAACCATGTGTATCAAAATTTCTAGTTTCTGAGAAATTTTACTGATTTCATTTGAAGTCATAAAATCTGCCTGTAATGAGGGTATACTTGTTTACCTTAATATCTAATAGTGTTAATAATATTCTTGTAATGCAAATTTGATCGCAAAACTACTTTACATATTGATAATACACACTGCTTTTATTCAATTTTAATTTAAATGTCTTATGGTTCATTCATAAACTTTATCATTTAGTAAATGCTTACTTAAACTTGAAAATTTTAGATTTATGGTTGATTACAAATATTTTATTCGTGTTAACTCAAGATTACCAAATTATTCATCCTACTTATTGGTTCAATTTTTTCCAACCAATCAGCCTTACAACTAATTATTAAATATTTTATATTCTCAAAAATTCAGAAGTACAAACTCCTTACTTTTTTCAGTGGAAGACAAAAGCTATTAAGTTTAAAAGAATTTAATACGTGTCTGCTACACTAAGGGCAAATTCGTCTAACGTTATTATATCAGTAATCAATAATAATATAATCAGTAAGCAGTTACATATATTTTTAATCAATCTGAAAACCGTCTAACAAATCACTTGAGCAGTAGTATATTTCTAGTAAAGTAAGAAGTAGCTTTTCAAATCATATATTCACAAACTATACTTTCTAGTTAAAAAATCTTTACACTTTAAACTAATTAGTTTAGTTAAAAAAATAATTTTTAACCAAGAAAATTATTTTTAATCTTTTTAAGTACATTTATAAGCAGGGGTTATTTTTCAAACTATTTATTGTTCTATTTAATTAAAAATTGTGAAGCATTGATGCTTGATTCTATGCATATATGCAACCAAACAAAATTCTAAATAGGGAATTTTCAATGAAGATTAGCATGATAATTAAGAATTAAGGTATTTAAGCTTAATTTTATGGACATTTGCGTATTAAAGGGAAGAAATTGAAATCAGAAGCTCATTTTTTCAATTATTGACCTTTAAACTATAAATACTTTAAACGATTATATATTTAATTTCTCTCAATATATTTGAGTGAGAGTAGTGTAATTTCTAATGAGAGTAAAAAGTCAACACATATCACTTAATACTTTTTAATATTTGATAATCATGTTTTATTTATATAAAGTTATATTAACATATCATTAAATTAACATATCAATTTCTAAATTTTCCTTTCTTTTGTTTTATTTATAAAATTTTATCCAAAATTATTTCTATAAAAGGACAAATCAAAATTAATATATTTAAAAGTGGTTTCAATAATATATCATATTTTACAGTTAGAAATGAACTATCATCAATTTTGAATAGTTTACATCAAAATAATATAATTTTGTCAAACTTCATTTAGATTTATTGAATTAAAGAGAAATTTTCCAAGAAAACTATTTAACTCAGAATGGCTGCAAGATACACCCATTAACTATAACCTTACCACTTTTAAGTAATAATTAACGGTTGTGGAGAGTTAAAAATAAACGAGATGTTTATGTAAATCACTGCATGGTTTCAGAAAAGCTTATTTTTACGTAAAACGTTTGCTTAAATGGCCCTATTTAGTTTTCCAGCATTATGAGAATTCTTAAATCACCTTAAAATCCTTTAGATGAGGCGATTATTTCAACTTTCCTTTTCAAAAACCTTTTTTTGTCAAAAGAAATATGATAAGAGAAACGCTTTCAAAATCATGTTGAAGACATCTTTCGCGGTCTATAATGTCAACTCATTAAGTAAACGGTAATTTCCTCTGCTCCACTTATTTTAGAACGAAATACATTTGCGTTTACTGTAAAAGAATTATATATCAATAAAATAGCACCAGGGAAATATTAAATATATTTATTTTAAATTAGTTACACTCAAAATCTGAAGAAATGTATAGATTAAAGTTATAGAGCAATTATAATTACACTAACTTCTAAATAATTTTAAATTTTACCATAAAAGAATAAACCCTGCAATTATAAATTTCCTCTTAATAAATATAAAATAGCTTATAACTAAAATCAAATACAAAATGGCAAAATATTTGTTACTATAAGTTTAAATATTCATTAAAGACAGTAAAATTTGTAAATTTATGGAAACAATAGACAGACTATGATGATGTGTTACAAATTCCAATATTGTCAATAGTATCTTCAGAATAACCCAAAATCCATAGTGGAAAGGATTAAAATAACTGAAAAATTCTGAAGTAAAAGCTTAAAATCCTGAATAAGAACTTTAGCAATATTATCTAGAATATTAAAAGTGCACTTTAAATTTAGATGCATACGTTTTCATTACCACGCAGTTCTGTAGTAAATTGAACTAGGATCTAATAAATAAAAGAAATTGCAAATGTTAAAAGAGATAAAAAAAGTTAAACTGTTAAAGAATTCGTTAACTTTTATGCAATATAGATATAAGACAATTAAAAAGAATATCATCATTTGATTACTTTGAACTACTTTAAAAATGACTTACAAGTTCACATACAATATGGATTGAAAAATATAGAAAAATTTATTTGTTACATTGTCAAATGTTAATATAATAATTAGTTTCAAATATATTATTTATTGTAATGCATTATTTTTTATTATAATGCATGAAATATGCATAAGAATAAAATAAAAATAGATAGATTATAATAGAACGCAAAAAAGATAAATTATATGAAATTTCATGTATTTGTTCCAAATACTCTTGTATCTACTTAATCATATAATTTTGCAAAATATATAATTTTGACTGAGTCATACCATTTAATGTTCTATTGTATTATAAGCAATTATAATGTCATTAGGGAATTAGGTAAATGTCATGTTCTTATATTAATAAATGTCTGGATTAGGAATATATTAATAAATCAAATAATAAAAGAGGAAAAAAATGTATTGAACACTACCTATTCATAATTAGAGAACATTTTCTAAATTAAGACAATATTTATATATAAATATTTATCTTAAACTACATTACATATAAATGCTATGTTTATTATATGCTATATATTATCATGTATTTTATTGAGTTTATCCATGTAAAAATTAAGAAATGTATTTTCTAAATTCCTTTTTATTCAATAAAATTGTGAAAAATTTAAAAGTCAAGTATTTGTTA
The DNA here is from genome assembly GCA_026290005.1 of Latrodectus geometricus. Classification (NCBI taxonomy): domain Eukaryota; kingdom Metazoa; phylum Arthropoda; class Arachnida; order Araneae; family Theridiidae; genus Latrodectus; species Latrodectus geometricus. Next base: position 332,705 of record JAPDSC010056954.1, on the reverse strand, counting down.
TTTTGAGACATTTCATCCAAAATCCAGAATTATTTATCAAGATAATTTATGAACATATTTTGAAATAAAATGAAGGAAATGATATTCAATGCTTCTTTTTGAAAAAAAGCAATTTAATATACATAAGTAATAAGCATAATGCTTCTAGAAAAAGTTCAAAAGTAGTTATTTACCTTACTACATAGTTAATTAAAAACTTTTAAGCAAACTGATTCAGATTCTCATAATGAATAATAATTTATTAACAGTTATTTGCAAAGCAAACATTCTAATCGTTTTACTTTCTCATAAAAAAATAATATTTGAATGATAATCAAAAATTTTTTGTTTTTATATAGAGGAATTCCTTCATTTTCAAGGGAAACATTTCAAATTAATCAATTTTAAAAAGACTGAAAAGTAAGATATTAAAAACATAATTTAAACGATTATTTGAGCCAAGAAAAAAAATGAATCAAAATCTTATTGTTAAATTAATAGATTAATGGAATTTTTGCTTGGTATTTTACAGATAATTTAATGCAATTTATGATTTTTTCGCTCATTAAGTATAGCAATTCATAGTTTTTAAACTGTTTTAAGTTATAATTTAATTCAATTTTAATATAGCGTTGCACTATAAATTGTCCCAAGATAATTTAAGTTTTTCATAAAGCAGCTATTATTAGTATATTATCACCTTAATAATATAGTCTTCAACATTCTAATTATACTATAAGAAACAATATATAATTTGAATTATGTGTTCTAAATTATATTGTTTAATACTTTGTACTTATAACTAATATTTATGTATGAGAGCGAATGCTTTAAAGTAATAAAATTTAAACAAGAGTAATGTTTAAAATATTATAATTCAGATGTCAATTTGATAAAAAAAATAATCGTAATAACTCAAGATATTATTGTTACATTATGCAGATTTATGGAAATAGAATTGACTTTATAAATTTTATATAATACAATTTATAATTTATTTTAAATGCATAAAGCAGTAGATGATTTTTGTGCAAAAATAAATAATTTAAATGAATTTTAACATCGCTTTCTATTTTAAAATGTATAGTATAAATAAAACTAAATACTTCTGCTTGTGATAATACTTACATCTTGATAAATACTGGATTTTTGAATAAATCTGATTTCTTAAAATGATCTGGATTTCTTGATAAATAAATAAAAAATATAAGACCTACAATGAAAATTAAGAAAAATGTTTTATTTCCCTTTAAATCCACTCCTTTCGAAAATCCTATTTCAACAAGGAAATAAATTAGTATTTGGTAATACATGCGAATCATTTTACTCTTGATAATTCAACAAAAAGAGCAAAACTCTTGGATAAAAAAATATATATTTTAAACGGTTTTTCCTAAAATTCTATTAACAATAAGATTGAAGTAATAAATCCAATCGAAAGAAAGAAGTGAAAAAACAAATAAAAAATAGTTATCTTTCCCTATCAGCATCAAAAGGTGTTGAATAAAATGGTAATCCGATAAGCCTATAGATGGCGTTGTTTTAGTCGACGTCATAAATTCCATGAAGAAAGAGAAAGAGAGGATTTTCCGAAACCGAGAGGCATCAGTCAAGAGATGCGCGTGAATCGGAGATCATTCGCGGGAAGATACAAGAGAAAAACACGTTCTTTCTAATCTATCAGAGAGGGCTGAAATTTTTTTATCCTTCACTTTGACAATTTCAAACTTAAATAGGTGAGCACTTTTATTGTATTAAATTGAAATAAAATATTTTCCTTCACTTCGAAAATATATAATTAATTTTTTGGAAGAATAATAAAAGAAAACTTTTGTTAAATAATTATCGAAGGATATTTTTCCTTTAAAATAAAATAATTCACAAATTTATAGGTCAAATTTACAGTAAAAACTTCTTTTAAAGCTATGTCATAAATTTTAAAAACACGTGTTTTAGATCGTAGGATTTTATTCATATCACTATATTCGCGTTATTATCGAAAATATCTATATTATACTATATACATCATTGATACAGTAATATTATATAAATGGGAAATATATATTTATATATGTATTCCAGTGATACCAAAATAATTATATCACTTAAAATTAGAATAAATTACAGATAAATATCAATAGATTTTTCACATGCTGATGTAATTTTTTTTATTTCCTAATTATTGATTAATTAATTTAAAAGAACAATTTACATTTCTTGTGTTTTTATCCTTGATTTAAAATTTCAAACAATGATAAATAAATCTGATTTAAGACTTCATCAGTTAATTATGTTTGCTTACAAGTGAAATGTCATTTTGTAGAGAATTTAAATTCTTAAATTTGTTTTCTTGATAGACAATTGTCATTATTGCTTTATACTACACATTTGCTGAAAAGTTAACAGCTATTATTTTTTGCTTCTAAATACAAATTATTAAATTAAATTAATTAACTTATAAATAAAAATTAATAAAAAATTAAATTATAAATGAATTAAATTAAAATAAAATAAGTTATATATAATTATTAAATTAAAAAGATAAATTAAATCGAAGTTCAAATGCATTCATCATTTAACACAACAAAGCTTTCATCTTGCAAAACTAAAATCCTATACATTCTTTTGAAGATACTACTAAACATGACTGTTCAGTATAATAGTGACTTAAACCTTAAATTCATTGAGTATTGCATCACTTGGAATTTAGAAAATATTTCTCACTTTTAATTACCCTTAACTTGGTAAATAATTAATAAATGTAATTAAAATAAACGAGAAAATTAATTATTTGTATACATATATAGAGAGTAAAACACTATTAACTTATTTTAATGTAACAGGTAAGGAAAAAACTTTTCTGTTCACTGAAAGTGTTAGGAATTATTGCCAAAATCATCAATATTTTTTATTAAAATGAATCAAATTCATTTTCAAAACAATTAACTCTTTCTAAGAAGCATTGTTTTATCCATATGCCTTAATATCATTTTAACTTTCATAAATAATATTGACTTATATAAATATATATGTTTGCTCATACATATCTTCATTATTTTATAGATCACATTTTAAATTCATAGAAATTTAAGCAGAATAAAAAATACTGACATAAACAAAAGAAATATGTAGTAATTGTAATAAGAAAATGCAGAATTTGTTTTCATATAATAAAATGTGTGCCGATTAATTTTGAGTGTTAAAAAACTTCCGTCGTTAAATATACAGCAAAATTCAAAACAGAATATTAAAAATACATTTTTCATATAAATATCTTTATGCAATGATTCCAAACATTGAAATCCAACTGTTTGCAAAACATAATTTATTTCCAAGAAGAGAATTATACATATGACACTGTTGATTTAAACAGGTCTTTAAAGTCTCCAAACCTAAATCCAATTGAACAAGAAAGAATGGTTAAGACAAAACTGAATTGTCACATAAATATTCTTGAAAATCGTTTTCGAAATGTCATAAAATAACTTAATTATTGAAAAATATAAAAATCTGAAATCAGCAACACCTAAAATAAATCTGAATTAAAATGCTTAAAATAATACTGAATTATAAGCAAAACCTATAAAAATATTCAAACCAAAAGCAAATTAAATGGCGTTTAAAAACGAGAGTTTTTAATCTCCGTTAGAACAACACTTTATATTCTATCAATTTTCCTTTGAAGTATTATTGATATGTGCTCGAAATTTCCGATAATTTAAATATTACTCGCTTATAGCTTGCTTAAAAACTCAGAAAAACAGCACAAAAAGCTGTATGACGATTAGGAAATATGTTTTTACACAATATTAAATAACATAAAATCAATTTTATACATTAGATAATTTGACACTGGAATTTTGAAATAGTAAGTTACATGTCTCTTTCAAAATCTATATTATTAGCCATATTTTACATTTTTCAATAATGAAAAAGCATAATCCACAAACGTTAATATATTGATTACATAATACAGTTTTAATTTTTTTTAACATTTAAATTTCTTTTATTTTCTTTAAACACATAATAATTGATATTCACTTTGCATGAAAAAAATAGAAACTAGTTATTTTAATTTACAATTATATTCTTAAGTAAACCATATCTTTGCAATAAATAATTTAACAACTATAAAGATTTATGCCACAAAAAATAATACTGTCAATGTTATTTAAATTTTTTCCCCAAAAATAACATAAATTTATTTATGATTAAATATACGCTTTATAAATCATACTGAAAATATATCTTTTGAATATTTTTGTGAAATTCATTAAAAGCTTTTAACTGTTTATCAGCATTTTTCATGAATAATAATGAGCTATTATAAAATTAATAAATTTATTCGGCTAATCAAATAAATTGTTAATATCTCTGAATTTGATATGATAATTAAAATAATAAAACCTTATTATATATATCCGAATTTCATTTCTTTGTCAGATATCATTACTTAATACATTTATAATAAGGGCGATGCTTCATATCATCAAACATTTATACAATCGGTGAAAATTTTATTATCTAAAGTGGATATGAAACATGGAAAAATAAATCTAATTAATTTAATTAAAACTAGTGACAAAATAAATTATTAATCAGCAAAATGCGTTTTAATGCTTATACATATTTAATATGAGCATGAGAGATACTGATAAATTCATACGTGCCTCTTTCCTTTCTCATAAACTTTTCTCTTTTCTGTAGGAGAATATTATTTTTTAGTCATTCTTCATCCCTAAATTTGTAATATCATCTTTCCTCATCAATATCTTATCTTTATTGCTAGAAGTACTTTTATGTTTCTTAGAATATATTCTGAGAGAGAGAGAGTGAAGAAAAAATTATCAAACTTCTTTTCATGCAATCAGCGTCAAGATATCAAGTTGCGTTATTTTATCCTCTATCTTATCTTTTAGCGGATCTTCTATTTCTTGTATTTAATAATATCGAAAATATTAAATTCCAGATTTTACGAAACTTAACTCTTATTTCCTTATTTTTAAATAATATACTTATGACAAATAAAAAATAAAATCGAATTGAGCATGATACATGTAATTGAAAATTTTTAAAATATACATAATTACATTAACTATTTTTTATAAGGAATAATAATTTGTAATGATACAGAGAAAATTTTGGCATTTTATCGTATTAAATTAAATATATTATCAGATAAATTATAAATGAAACTCTAACAAATTTAAAATTTTTTATTAAAAAAATAACAAACTTCATTTTAAAAAATACTACAGAAATTTAGGCATGAAGTTTAGATAGCTAGAAGTGTTAAAATAATTCATATTCAGTTATAAGCTTAAATAAAATTTAAAATTTATTATTATTTTATAGAAAAAATATGCAATTTGTTTATTGAAAAACACAGATTTAAATTTAATTAAAATGCAATAATTTCATTTAAATTTGAATATTAATTACTGTTAAGTATAATTTTGGAATATAATATATTAAACATAATGACGAGAAAAACATTCTTTCTTTTTACCAGTAAGAAAATAATTTTTTTTCTTGCACTTGCTTAAAATAGTAGTTAGATCTTTGGTTTTGCATTTACACTCATACATATAGTTGAACATATTCTAATTAGAATATATAAGAGAATTTTTATTTTGTTAATGTATTATTTAAATATTTCAATAGCATAAAATTTTCACTATTGATAGTTATTTCATTTTTCAAAATGCTTTCCAAGTTATATGGAATAATACCAAGTTTACAATTACTTATAATCATGAATTAAGTATAGAACAACTTTTATAGAAACTATAATTATAATAACAAAAATTTTTGAAAGATATATATCAACAGAAAATAAACAATTGACACAAAACTTTATCTTTTACCTTATTTTTTTACTGACTAGAAACTTTTATCACATAGTCATTAAGTTGTGGTTTACTTAATTTAATGAAGTGACAAACAATATGGATGTTTATATTATATGTAGGAAATTGACTTCAGCATGTTGGTGTGTCAGCTAACTTGAAACGTAGACTATGTTTCATTTTTAAAATTTGATTATATCGATTTTAATTAATTTAAACTATTATCTGAATACATTGTAAAAAGTTATATATATATGTAAAAAACTTAATCTTAATAAGTGTAAAATCTTGTGCTACGATGTTATCAATTTAGGCAATGAAATACCATTCCGGTACTTTTCACGCCTCAAGAATTGAGTAGTTGAATTCATTTTCCCCATTTATAAATGTCATGTGTGCTTAACCGTATGGCTAGAGAAGAAATATAGTTTATATTGAATCTTACACTTTTTTACATTCCCATAGTGCAACTGTTTTTAAAAAAATATAATATTCAATATTTTTCATATATATTTGATATTTATATCATAAATCGAAAAACTGCTTAAATATTCTTCAAATTTCGAAAAGTAAAATTTTTTCTCACTTCAGCAAACTTGTCTTCAATTTTCCCAATGCTTTGAATGGGAATAATTAGAAGCCCTTTCTTCAATATTTATTTAATAACTTCGTAATTAAGAGAATTTTGTTTTTCTAACTCAAGAGAATTTTTAAAAGAGAAAAGAGAAAGTTCCCCGTTTGACTTATTGTAGCTGAACTATATGTGAGATCTCGTTTCTTGGTGCAAAGAAACGTGTTAAATTAATATAAATAAATAGTAAATATCATTAAAAATAGTAAGTACCATTAATTTTCCAAATTTTGCCTTGGAAATTAGGAACATATTTTCTTTTGGAAACTACTGGCCGCGAATACAGATGAGTTCGCCTACGAGTGTTATAGTAAAGCGAAGTTCGTGAAAACTATTTGAAACTTTCACTTATAAAAGAGATATGACATCTGTTTAAGAAGTCTTATACTTAATCAAATTTTGACTGTCATAAAAAACGTGTTTTAAACAAATTAAACCATCGACTTATCAAGCAAAAAACATGCAAAACGAACAGCTTTTTTTCAAAATTAATAACTTTATATAAGATGGGATGCTTAAATTAAAATAGGTTTATTCATTTGTTTGAAGAAATTAACTACCTGTTTGAATAAACAATTTAAATTTCATATTTAATATAATTATTCATTTACTTTTGAGGTGAAAATTGTAATTCAAGATAGTGTATAAATGATAATCCTAACATGATCTAGAAAAATCTTGTATTATCTTATTTAAGGTTATGGCATTCCATTTTTAGCAAACTTCTGTAAAATCTCCTAAATTAAAACTGCTAAAATCAACTTTAGAACTTTCCAAAAAAACACTCAATGAAATTCGACTAAATTATAATTCATGGGTAGCAATGTACTTTACAATTGGTGATGACGTGTGAGATTGTCTTCTCTTTTGACTTTTGATTGGTTCAAAGTTCCTTTTCTTTAGCATAAAAACAGAATTCAAACAAACGATTACTTTTCGATGCTATTTTAGTCTTAATTTGCAACAAAGTTTACAGAATACGAATTTAGAATTTATGCTTGCATTTTAGAATAGGAGCATGCATTTCTAAACTAAAATTTCTCCATTCAAAAGAGCATTCCATACAACATTTAGAATCAGAAGTTTATTTAATTCTGGTCTTATTTAGAAGAAGAACCATAATCATTTCGAGACAAAGTTCAATCCAACAGAAGTTAGACTTCACTGATTCTACCTCATTTGTTCCTGAGACATTTATTCAGCCTCCGCTAAAGTCTAAATCTTTCGCTTTTTTATCGCTCCCTATGGTTTCATTTAAGTGGATCAGTCAGTATATACAGCTTTGGGTCGTCACTGGTCAGAGGGAAAAAAAAGAGTAAAAGTCGACCCCTATCGTCAAAGAATCGAAAACTTGGCAGGATGAAAAAAAAATCTATTCGAGTTTTCCCTACAAGAATAAGGCGGATCAGGTGCATTCGGTTGGACTACTTTCAAATGGACAACCGTAGATCTAAGGAAAAGATCTTTGAGTGAGAATACTGGAAGACACCTTCTTAGTTAAGAAGAAAAAAATTAGTTTTAATTAAATACCACATGACTTGCATTGTCGAAAATGAAAAGCAAAGCATGTCAAATATGAAACGCGTGAAAATGTACTTGCTAATTTTATTTCGAAATTAAAAAGTCGTTAAGTTAGAATAATTGACGGTGAACTATTTTCCAAATTAATTTCCTTAAAAAGATTCTTTGTTAATTAGAGACAGTTTATATTTCCATTTAAGCAAATCTGAAGCTTAAATTAAATTCCAGTGTAACTGCGAAATAATATTCACCTCCTAGTTTGACATTTTTAATTAGTTTCATTTCTGCAAATGGGGTTGTTGTTATGACAGTTTTATGCCTCTAAAAACAAATTTTTATCTAGGAGTTTAATTAGAATATCTCATAAAACTAATTTTAATATGCTAATTTAATATGCTAATTAAAAACTAATTTAATATATATGAAAGTCACAGTTTGAAAGTTAAATTTTATGTATATAATAAATATCTTTATATATTTTCATTTTTGAAGCTCAAGACGATTTAACTACTTCTTAAATTGGAAATTGATTTAGTATATCATCAACATTTTCAACTTTATTAAGTTCTCGGTTTTTGATGTCTTTTATGTTCATTTTAAAATAATATTGAAACTCTCATCTAATAAGCTATAAAGATTTCAATAATTTCTTTAAGAAATTAAAAGTGTCTTATTTGGTTTTTGAATTTGATTCACTCACTGAGTTCATTAAAACGAATCTTCAATGGAAGTTTAAGTAGCTTCTGTTTAAATAAATTTAAAAAAAATTATTGGACTTCTCTTAACAAATTTGTATCTTGTTAACTATCAAAAAGTGAAAATGTCTCAATAAGAGCCATTATGTTTTCTATTTAATGGCTTAAAATAACGGAATGATGCAATGTAATCTTGAAAAGATTATATACAAAAAAAAAACTAACCGATATAAGAATGGAAAGTAATTTTGTGATTCATAGCGAGTATATATTTAATATTTAAAGTAATTATAACACATTCCCTGTTTTCTAAATGATATCATCACTGGAGTATTTGTACTTTTATATGTATGGTTTTACAATTACCAATTCTTAGAAGGTTGATCCTCGTGGTATAAGTGATGTGATTTTCATGGAGATAATATCATATTGTACTATATATATTCCCCAAAGCTCAAATTTGAATCATTTAAGTATAGTTTACCCTATTTGCATAATTTAAGCTGGTACCAATATCATATTAATATATCCTTTATTGATATTCCTATATTAATATCAGTTCTGATTATCTAGTACCATGATTAAAATTGATACCAATTCGAAGTTTGCTTATGTACATATGGACTCTTAGATTCTAGAATCATTTGTATATTCTGGATTTTAATTTCTTCTCATTATCTGAAATAAAAACTTTCACTTTCATTTAACATAAGGATATCTACTAAAATAAATACTACATTTGTAGATATCAATATGAATGATTTATATTCAACAGAACAGGATATTTGCATAGTCTTTAAAATCGATGCGTATGATGTTTTATTGTATATCATCATAGAGACAAATTTCGAAATTACAAGTTTCATTTACAATTTTATTTTATTTTTCATAAGATTTGAAATAAAACTTGCAAAATTAATGTTTGATACATGTAGATAAAAAATCGTACATCATCCGTAATATATTTAAATATCTATATATATGCATATTATCCAAATAAAAATATTAAAAATGTATTTTCTCTAATAATAAAGCTATTGTTAATCAATAAAAAGAAAATAATATAATTTTTCATATTAAGTTTCTCTGAAAATAAGTTTCCCTATAAAAATTGTTATTTAAAAAATCTCAATTAATTGATAATACAAATGTATCAAATTTAAATAGTATTATGTCAAAAGACTTTAAATAAATAATCTAGGATCATGTAAAATAATTTAAAATAATGTGAAAATTAAGTCATACAAGAATAAATAATAACAGCTTTGTGATGGAAGCATCTATTGTTATCTTATTAATATATGACTGAAAAATTACTTCTAATTAAAAATGTCTTAATTTACAGCTTGTGTGCATAGGAAGGACATTCTAAAATAATTATTTCTGAATATATTCGTTATATATAAATTCTATTATAATTAATTTTATAATAAATTGCATTACCATCTACTTTTTACTAAAACTTTTTAATAAAACTTCTCAGAGGAAAATTATGTTTAAAAAATTCTAAGTGTCAACATGTAGTTAAAATAACCTTTTCGTTAAAAATAATTAAACTAAATATAAGAAAATAAATTTTTAATTTAATTACCCTCTAAGAGACAAAGATAGAAGGAGAATATTTTAGACAATTTAAACAGAAACTTTTATCCTGAGTTAAAAACAGCAAGGAAAAGAAAAATAAATTTTTATATATATTCTCCTCATTCTCTCCGACATTGAGCATAGATTTTTCAATGCAATAAAACGAATTTATTAAATAAATGTCATTATTATTCCAAACATCTTTATATTTCACATAAATCAGAAAATATATAGATTTTATTTATTTCATTATATACATAAGCAATAAATGCATTATACATCATATTTATATATCATACGAGTATTTTATATTAAGTATATTCCACTAAATTGTATTAAAAATCGGTTATGATATACTGTTTAAATTAATAATCCAAGAAATCTTTTATGTGATGTTAATAAAACTTCAAGCAATAAAATATACTTTTATAAACATTTTTTAAGATAAATATATTGTATTTCTATAAAACGAATTTAATAGAAGCAATTTGTGAAAAGCTGTATTTTATTATTTAACAGAATAGAATATAATACCTATCGCCAGGGTTTGTTTTATTAAAGAAACATTGCACCGTGTATAGTTACTAAAATTCAATCATTTTTCCTCGCAAAGTATTTTTCCTTGTAGTCTAATAGAATGTTTTTATTGATTTTATTCTGCATTCAAATAACTGTATTATGTTAAGGTATACTGCATTCCATTTTTTTTATACTGTAGAAATTATATTATATCAAATATTTGCTTCTTGGATAGTTATTATTAAAAATAGAGCTTTAATGGGAGTAGAATGTATTTAATCTTATTATTCCAATAAATTTATTTTTATCAAACAATAAGTACACAGAATAATGATTTTCATAAAAATTGTGAAGTCTCTTATTATTTATGTTCTGAAAAGATTTGCAAAATGGATTATAGATCAAAAATCTATTAGTTATTTTTTTCAGGAATTAATCTAATTATTTATTTCCAAAAAGGGAGGTTTAAACCACAAAGCAATAACAAAATAATCAATGAGCTTATTATTATAAAACTAGAAAATCTAGTAGCTTCTTTTATGCTTATAAGTACTTGTAATTTAAATAGACTGAAATTATATTGGGAAACTAATTTAGTTAATGTGATTAGTCGAGTAAAAGTCAATCCAGTAATTATTAATTATGATATGGTTAGTAAGACAATAAATTAATTTTTTTTTGCAAAAAAGACTTAAATGAGATTAATAAATTTTGCTAAAGACAGAATTTAAATTAACTTAAAAAATTAAAGTAATAATAAATCATTTTTTCCAAAAACATATTGAAATCTGAATGGTTTTAACTCAGTTTTTATAAGACTCGTCTTGTTCTTTTTGACTCTTTATAGACAGATTGCGGCAAGAATAAGCAAAAATCACCAACACAAATATGGATCAAAGCAATACTCTACAAAATAAATCATTATTAAAAATAAATTACATAATAAAAATATAATAATAAAAGTAAATGACAACCTCTTGCTATATATATATATATATATATATATATATGGCAAATAATACAATAAGTAATCATAAGAAGTTTCAAGCATCGCATCTTGCTTTGAAATAAAATTTAACATGTCTTTCAAACTAAAGATAAATTGCTTACGCAGCTTTCGTAAACTGTGAACTCAAGAACTAGTATATAGTTGGAAAACATTCTCCATTGAAATCAAGTGAAAAGAGGCCGCCGTAAAAACAATTGACAGGTATATGTAGTCCAACCTGGAATATACTTTCTTAAAATATTGGATCATATGTTTTCTAGAGTAATTTCATTTTATAACTTATTTTAAACAAAAATTTTTATACTTTTTAACAAAATAAAAATTGTGTTTTTATAATAAAATAAATGAATTTGTGTGAGAGACGTTTTTACTAGTATAAGTGTAACATACACACTTATAAAGAAATATTTTTCGCTGTTAAGTAAGAAAAGCTTTTATATTATTTTTTCCGTTCATTATTTTTTATTTGAAATAAATTCTGTCTTATAAATAGAAACTTACAAATTTTACTTGCAATATCAAAAGAACCCTGCACATAAAATGTGTTTCAAACTCATTCAGCTATACAATAGAATATATAAACTCCATCTTGAGTAGGGTTCTAAACAAAATATCAAATTTATTCTTTGTTAGATTATCAATAAGAAACGTTCTACGTCTATTAGGTATAGGAATTTTTGTATTTGGTTCTTAACAGTAGACTAATCATGAATAAAGTTTTATTATGGAACATCTTGATAAAAAGAACAATGTATATTTTTTAATATAAGATTTAATAATATTATTTATAAGAAGCATTCAAAAGAACAAAATATAGAAAAGCACAAATAAAATCTTGCCGCCCAACCTGTCTAGTGGTTAGCGTAACTGACTACGGATGGAGAGGACCTGGGTTTGAATCCCGGCTTGGGTATGAATGTACTTTCTCTCTCTCTCTCTCTCTCTGTTTCTTGTCGTTTCCTCAAATGAGGGATGAATGTTGCCCGCCCTATAAACGGGTTTGTGGTGGTGTGGCGTGGGCGATGCTATTCGTATCGTACCTCCGTGACTTGGTTCGCAAGTTCCCACCGGGTAACGATAAAATGAGTAGCAGTTTCCGGGCCTTGTTGCGGCAAATGGGCTAATGTACTTCCACCATTAGAAATAAAAAAAATAGAATCCTAAAGTTCTCCTTTTTTCTTCATCATATTCTGCAATCGTTTACGTATTTCACATGAGAAATTGTTGCAAATATTACAATACAAAATAATAAAATTTTGAAACGGATTTTTCTTAAATATAATTAATTATCTACAAAGAAATTGCATATTCGATATTATTTTAATCACGGGGTTTTGTAACTTTTAAATTGTAACACATTTTTTTTTGATTTTACCGTATTTGTATATTACGTTTTTCCTTTCTGCTCCAATTTGACATGTTTTCTTTTTTGAAGTGTTAAGTTAATGATATCTGCCAGCATTTCTAGAAATGATGATAGTCTGATTCCCAAGTTGAGTTAGCATCTGCATCGTTAACACTCTGAAATCCACTTTAAACTATAGTCGTTATCAAATTAGAACTAATGAGTACAAATGAACACCAAAGAAATATTACGAGAATTCTGTTGTAATCTTAAATTAAATAAAAATAATTTATCAAGCAAGTTCCATTAACAAAATAGTTTCCAAAGAAATAAAACACTTTTGCAAAGCAGAATTTTAAAAAGAATAAGGTGACCTAAAGAGTAATAAAGAAAGTTCTACACTTTCCATTGTAATTGATAAGTGTCAACAACTTCTAAAATCATAACCTTAAATATCAAACGTTTTATTTCTGAATATGAAAGCAGCATATTTCAACTCACGTTCTAATTAAATTGTAAGGTTAAAGGCATTTTTTATGATTTGTTGGTAGTAAAATATTAAAGACGGGAATATTATCCAATTTTAAACACTTAATACAAAATAAAATTTTAGAATTTGGCAAAATAACGTTATCTTATTATATTTCATCTAATATATTTATGTGAGAATCAAAAAAATATTATATTGTGACAAACAAATAACTTATTATCAATTGAAAAGATAAGGAAATTTATTGTATAATTAAAAAATCAATGTATAACTTATATTATTTTAATGATAAATATCAATGTTGATATAGTTATCATTAATTTCTTAAATCACAAAATTTAAGAAATATTGGAAATTAACAATAGTTTTGAAAAACATATTTTTTGATTTTCTTACATATAAATTAAAATATATTTTTTTTTAACTTTATTAAACTTATTTAATATTTATAAGAAGCATGGCATTTATTTCCAAGAAGATACTTTATTTATATTAAAGATATCCAAAAAGATTTATCATTCTTATTCAAATTATTTGTTGCTCATAAGTAACAATATTTATTTCCGAAAAGATGAGTGTTTATTTATTTATTTCACGTTTTTTTGAGAATAAATTGCAGTTTGGTGACTTTTCAAATAAGTTGCTTTACTTATTTGAAAAGATTACGTTAACAGTTTATTTTGCTTATTCCTTCAAAGATATTTATCTCCCCTAATAATTAAACATCTCTTCGAAATAAGAATGAAATTGTTATTTAAATGAACATGTAGAACTGGATTTACTTGCCTCTGATAATTAACATCTTGAGATTGTTAGTGAAAATTAATGAAAGCTATTATAAGAAATCTCTTAACAAAGCAAGTTGAAAGAAGGCTACTACCTAAAATGCAAAAGGTTGGATAAAATAATTATTGCCACTATCAAAAGGTTTTGTCAAACAATTTAAATATACGAATACATTTTATAGTATAAATTAAGTAGACGATTACACATATAGTCTGGATATTTCCATCTATCATAATTTTAAATTGTATAAACATACACGAGCTCACACACACATATTATATATATATATATGTGTGTGTGTGTGTGTGTGTGTGTTTGTGTGTGTGTGTGTGTGTTTGTTCTCATAAATAAAATAATTTAAAAAATAAGAGACTCAAATTTCCAGCTACTATACTTGAGTGCAAAACTTAAGCTACAAGTGTTTTTTTTTTTGCATAACTCCATGAGAACTTATCTGAAAAACATAAAAAACAGAAATAAAAGAAATTTTATTTTTAAACAAAGAAGATAGCATAGTTGCGCAAAAATGAGTACACAATGCATATAATATGGAATTAAACAAAATAAATCTTTATTAATTTCAGTATCATTATTCATGATTATCTGCCCAAGAGAAAGTAAAACAATCATGTGTTGCTTAGTTTAAGGTATTCCCTTCCCTTACTGCAATAGTGTTTTTCGCATAATCACTCCATACTCAGTACCAGAGTGTCCAACAATTTTTTGAGGTAAGAGTATCCATTCGTCAATCATCAACTATTTCAGTTGTTGGGTGTTGCCTGGAAGAGATAATCTTTCCACAAAGCTCCTCTCAAAGCATCCTACACATCTTCTTTGTGATTAAAGCAGAATTTAAATGGAAAGCCCTCTGACCAATCCATTGACCATGATTTTATCCCTTTAAAATTACTGATGAGTGGGGGCAGTCTGGTGTCACTGTGCATTGTCATTCATAAAAACGGACTCTATTCCAGTGGCACTTCATAAAAGACGTGCATGGAGAAGGATTACCTCAGTACAATAATCATCTCCGTTTATAGAACTTTGTGAAAAACGTAGAGCTAAATCCATACGTTAAGCATGTCTCTCGAGACTACAACTTCAGGATAACAGTAACGTTCACTCTCCATGATGTTAGTAGGATGAAACCATGTCCCAACGTCTTTCGAAATTATCTGACTTTGAGAACCAGTCGCTTGTAGTCCTAAAATGACACCTCCGTAAAGACAGTAGGACTCCATTGATGATACGATCAGTTTTTGTGCTCCCTTCACCTCTCAAAATTGTAACGCCAACAGTCGCTTTTAAAAGGGAAGCAGAATTCAGAATGACGGAGAATTATATTAATTTTGTGAAGGTGTCTGAACACAGTAAACCAAGATACTTTTCTCCTTGTTGATGGACACAGTTGCTGAGCAATGGTGACTTCTTTCTGGCTCTTTTCGCCTGCAGGTAATTTACTGCAATTATTTGCCTGAAGTGACCATCACCAAACTTTCTAACGGCTGTAAATATGTTTTGGAAGACTTTCCAAGCGCGTTAAATGAAGGTTTAGTTGATTCCTGAACTTTTTTAACTACACTAGTCGCACTACGCTTTTCCTCTACCTCTTTTCAATTAATTTTCTTCATGTGAAGTCGTTCAAGTGATTTCTTCTAATCATATTTGATGAAAAACTACTCTTGTAGTGATTAATTCTTAATTCCGCTTACGTCTTTCTTTTAATTGCAGTCTTGAGATTCTCATGTCAGTATTGATATTTTGTACATGACGTTTGCAAAAGCATGACGTTTCTGTTGAATTGAATGTTCGTTGTACTGACTCAAGGAAACCCATTTCTGCAAAATCATTACTATCTACTTAAAATTTACATTATTGATTAAGTTTTGCACATCAGTATAATTAGTAATAGAAAATTTTACAATTTCAGGGACAAGTTTTCAAAGTTCGTTCAAGACAGTATTAATCGAGGGATCTGTAATCAATAATAATATATTTTACTCAATCTTATCAGATAATGGTGCCATTTCAAAGATTTTTGTTCCATGAAATTGAAAAAAGTAAAGATTGTCCCCCTGTGGTGAAACCTATTAAATCATGTTCATAGGATTTTGAAGTTCTGTTGATTTTAGTCACTGTTGAACAATGCATGAGGGTGCGTGTTTCTCATGCACATCTTTTGTACTATTTGCCAATTTTCATGTACCTTGAGAAATTTAAATATTTATTATTGCCTATGAAAAGTCCTTCAGATGGTCAACATACTGAGCATTTTGAAATATTTTACAAGAGAACCCAAATTTTTGGCTCTTCACTCCAATATGTCAAATCATATATAAAGAATTATTCACACTAAATTAATTTGACTAAAACTTGCGTTAGCAGTTTATTTAATAACCTTCAAATACTAGTAAGTATTTTTAAGTGTATTTCACATATTATAATTTTATTGATAATAGTTAGTTTTTTAATTTTCTCTCTTAATATTTCTGTTATTTTATTAGGCTCTTGAGTATATTTGCAGGAATTGTATGTCTATATGCAAAAAAAGCATTAAATCGATGAATATTTTAATAAAAATGACATAAAATAAGACAGAAAATTATAATCTTCACAAAATTGGAAATAAAAAAATATTAGTTTGTTGCGTAGTAAATTACTTGTTTCACTTAAGAAGTGAAAACCGAATTTTTCCATTTTATCTGTAAGATTTTATTTAAAACAAGTGATACACTTTGAATGCTTAGGACATATTCTATCGAGTGATGAAGCGTAATTTCATTTGAACAATGTTATTAATGCACAAAACTGCTGTGTCTTCGCCTGAGTGTCAGTAGAGTCCAAGATTCTGTCCCAAAATCACATCGTAGAGATGCTTCACAGTATTTCTTATCATTGTTCTAATTTTAATGATTAAAATTGATAGAGTAGACTAATTGTAAACATTGATTCAGTATACTTTCTTAGTTAGTTAGGACATACTAACACTTGCACAATTTAATGTTTTCATAACTTCTGCAACAAAAGATTTTTTATTCGACTATCTTCAAGAAATATGGTAAGCCGCCGCAAACAGGTCTATATGAAGCTTTTGTTGCAGATTTGTTGTAAAAAATTCAGATTAATCATTAGTTTTGTTTCTCACTGAATAATATAATGATTTTGGTGATCCTGATCACCAAAATCATCCAAATTTAACTTTTAAACTTTAAACTATGAACATTTTTTTATAAGATTCATGTATCAATGACATGTCTTCGAAGTCATAAGTCTTAATGATAAAATTATGAGACACATGTGTCTGGTAAGAAACATTATGAAAAATATTGTGCAAACATACAGAACTTACAATATAAAACGGGGTTATATATTAAACATCATTTGCAATTAACAATTATTATCATGTATTGTTAACAAAATTTATGTGTACTGCCTTGCATGGCTTTTATCCATTGATAGAACATGCTTACTAAGTCCTTATTTGCAAATCCAAAATGCTTCTTGAAGATACGAATTATAAGTGTGGTTCTTTTAGAACCTCAAATCCCATAATTCAATTTTTATAAAACTGCTAACCAAATTTTGTTACATTTTATAAAGTTTAACGTAAAGAACTATAAGCACACTTCATATCAATTTTAAATCACTCTGTATGTGTAAAATAAACCAACAAAGGATGCTTATAAATAACTAATAAATTATTTTCATAACATAATTATTAATAAAATAAATACACTTTACGATGCAAAATATTATAAAAATATGATAAAAAAATCATGTTTTATGTTTCACGCATTGAAAATTATTTTAACACTAAAGTTTTGGAGTTTTTGTAAAAACTTTAAGAATAATAGAATGCCATAAATTAAATAGGAAAACAGTAAGAAATTATAAGAAAAACAAAAATAATAACACATTCAAATTAATATTTTTTCAATTTAAATAAACAACTATCATGTTATTTCAAATCTAAAGAGCGTTAAAACAAGTTCATTTCAAAATAGACTTTTAGTCATGAAAGTATTTGGAAATTCTTGCGAATTTTCTTCGTGGTATTTTTACTTAAGAACATATACATTTAAACAGTTTACTTTAGATAGTTTTTTTTGCACATAAAAGTTTTCTTGGTAAATTATTTAACCCATTAAAATTCTTTAAGCACTCTTTAAACAAAAAAACTACATTTTGTAAGAAAATGTGTTATCTTTTTATAGGAAGCTAAGCAGAAATATATGCTTTTTCTAAATGCATTAAATCTACTTATTACAAAAGGTTACGAAGTGACTGAAACGACGAAATGTTTTCACTGAAATTAAGAACGAAGGACTTCAAAATGCATCATAATCATCTTTTTATAACGGCATTATTGTGAATTGAAAAAGATAGCTTACGAGAAACTAGTGCCTTGCAGATTTATGTTTTTAATAATCACAGCAAACTGTTATGTTTTGAAATGGAATGTTTTCTATTCCTATGATGAAGAGTAACTTTTATGTTTTATTTATTTTGTAAAAATTATTTTATGAATTCGGATGAAGATTTTTTTTTTTTTTTGCATCATTAAAAATTTCTAAGTTGTTGTTATCAGCAGTGAAATACTAAAATATTGTTATTTGTATTTATAAATGTATGTTTTTTAATACCATACTTTAAAGAAGTAGACTTGCATTTGCACGAGTATAATCATACAAAATCATTTTCAAATAAATCGCACATTTTCTTGTGATGGTGAAAATAATTTGAATCTTTAATAAAATTAGGTATTTAAGAGCCACGTTTTTGAAAAATTGTCAATTCATCTCAATTATTTTTGGGTTCACTTACCATAGAGTGTTAGAATTTATTTGAAATTCATTTTCTATTGCATATCCTTGACAAATCAAAAACTTGAGCACAATAAATAAAAATAGAGTAATAAGCTAAAAATATTAGCCTGGTGGAAAAAAGTTTTACTTTATGTCCGAAAGACAGAGCGTTCATCACCCATATCAATTAAAGACCATTATGCCGATTGAACCTATGCCCGTTAAAATTTCCATATTGACCATTGAGCCTTTGCTCTTACGGCGTTGAAAGGTTTAGACCAGCTTAGATGTTGACCTTGGCTCTTTCTGTGGTTCAAAACTATGAAATGGAAAAATTTTAATGTACAAACATTGATTTTATATGACTTTGCAGACAGAATCCGGTATCGAAAGATATATTGCTTCATTCTCCAAAAGAATCAACTAAAGAATTCCTGTCTAATGATAATTCTTGTCTAAACGTACATCTGGCTTTTTATCCATTTCTATATTTTATTATAAAATACCATAGTTTAGGCTTACAATATCGACAGATTTAAAAAAGTGTGAAAAAATTTAATATATTCATATAGAAATGTTAGTAGTAACTATACAAGTTTCTTAACTCAAAATCAGCAGAAAATGTACTGGAATACAGACATTTAGAAAATAAATTTTAACCGTTTAAAAAATTATTTCCTTTTGTATAGAATTTCAAAATAAAAGATGATATTTTCTTCTTTTATTTATTCATCCTATTTTGTATTGAGTTTTTCAATTCAATTTCTGTAAAAGATGATTTGTTTAGAAATTCTTATTTGTTACACAAATAATCTTTTACAAAAATCATGTCAATATATAACTTAGCGAATTTTATACATTAAGTCAATGTATTACAGGATTATCAATTATAATGTATTTACAATAGTTCCTGATCAAACATAAAACAGTTTATGATGCATCACTTGAAAAATTATAAAATTAAGTTTCGGCTCAATTATTGAGAGATTTTTGTCGTGTACATGTATAAGTACATGTATACAAACATACATACAGGTGGTTATCAAACTTATGGAAATTTATGAACAATCTATATAAATCAAATAATGTGTTTGATACATTTATGAACCATGCTTTACTAATAGGGCTTACGGCCGTCTTTGGCAAGTTATATTGCTTCAATTTCACTGGAAATTGAATTATGTAGTTGTTAACTCTAAAGAAGAATATTGTAACATTCTTTATGGAGATATTTGTGAAAATTGGAGAGAGATGTTGTCGGAGGCTGTTGATTTTGGATTGAAGGCTTAAAATAAATCACATTGATGAGTTTTATGGCATCGGGTTTTGTCAAGGAGCTATGTCAGCCATGACAAATATTTTACTTTATTCTCCTAACAATAAAACATTGATCGAATAAGTCAAGTGGCAAAAATAGGGAGATTATTATCATGGAAAATTCCATTTCCTGCAGTAAGCGAATATTGCATCATAAATGGATCTGCTCCATTTAAACTTCTATAAACTTCTTGTGATTCTTTCTTTCGGATTGAGCCCCCCCCCCCCCAAAAAAAAAACCACAAAATGACTGTTTATAATATGAAGTATCCGTCTTTATGTTTTGAATGAGACAATTATGGCCATACGTTATGAAGAAGTCCTTAAAAATTGCATCCCAACTTATAGTAGGAAAAAGTGTGTAAGATGATTCGTCTAACCATATCATTATCTTTCACTCATCAACAGACTACATTTTGTGGTTGTAGCTCAACTCTTGTTGAAATGTGCTTAATATCTGTCATCATCAAAATGGTTCGCTTTTGAAAGTGCCACCTGGCTGTATTTATTGACTCAGGGAAATCCAGATTCTGATTTTTTTGCTTAGCTGCAGATGTTATTTTAGACATTACAATCCACTTCAATTCCAGCCAGTCTCTTTTACTAAGGCTCTCCACTACTTTACTTTTCCAAGCTTCTCTTACCACACTATAAGTACTATGTCATGGCTTTAGATGTTGTACATCTAGAAAAACTTAAAGGATTATTTATTTGTCACCTTTTCTCCATGTAGTAGGCCTCTTACAATTTGACCTCTTTAAAATCTGCAAGGTTTGACATTTTTCGTATCTGACAAAAAATTCAAGAAGTTATTTAATTTTTTACTAAATGTATCGCATACTACTATATATTTTATGTTAAAAAACTGGTAACTATGATTACACTTATTAACCTATTTTATACCTAGATTATACCTAGTTACCAGCAACTGGTATATGAAGCACATATTTAAATAAGATTTTAGCTCATAGGCATTTTCATTATTTTAACTATCGCTCACGTAATACAAATCATAAAACATTTTTGTTTAATCTGACTGCAGTTAAAAGTATAAGATATCAATAAAATGCATTCAAATTACAATGAAGGCCCAAATTCTAGTTTTTCAAAAATCCTCAGAATTCTTTTTAAGACATTTAGAAGTGCATCTTTAATGTATTATACTTTAAAACTTATTATGTTTTTAACATCAAATATTTTTTTCTCTTTTAACATACACACACACACACACACAATAATTAAAATTTAAATCTCATAGAATAGGATTTAAAATTTACAAAAATTGTGTTTCATTATGTATATTATGTAAGATTTATCCGAAAACAGTATCACTCAATTTGTAAAATATATTCATATTTGAGATATGATCTGTTTAATTTTGGTTGAATTAATGATTTACTTGCGTTTGAATTAAATTAAAACTTATTATATTGAAATAACCCGTTGTGTGTGATGATAAAGTAATTTATAGAGCTATCTCAATATATATCTAATGTTTGTTTAATACGAGTAAATTACATGTAAGCACAAAATACATGTAAGAACTTTGAAATAACATTATGTACATTTATGTAATCATTTTCTGACCATAGTTGGAAGCTGAGCATATTAAATTGAATATATGTATTTTGTTCTTCGCACACACTTACATTCAAATTGGACTATATTATTCTAAATATTATCTAGTATTTGTAAAATACTTTTGAACAATCGACATTTTACTTATTTATATTTGCAGTTATATTAAATCCACTATTGTTATTTATCAACCTATAAACAAACTTTCAATTGTGTTAAAATTTTAATTATATGAAAAAAAACAGTCTGCAACTATCCCCATGTAATTATTCATTTCAATTACCAAAATAACTCACAAAATAAGCATTTCGTTGCTGAATAATTTATTGCATGAATAGCGACATGTGAGCATTCAGCATTTCAGCATAATGCATGCTCGTAATTATATTCTGAAACTAATCACACTGTGTAAAGATATTGTTATAATTTTGAGCTAGCACGTAGTTTGAATAGTTCTTCGCCTGTATACATTTCAGCAATCTGAATTTTACCGTCCACGTACGTAGCTCCGGATGCCGTAAACATACTCATCAGGATGAAGGACTAATTAAACTTTATTCGTTCCTGGGAACGAACACCCAGGCTATCTCCCAGAATTTGTTTTACTTTACTCGGGTTTGTAAATTTTATGAAAGCGGCCGAAGATCTGATTTTGCTAGTAATGCTCTCGATAAGGATTTCTCCCTGGTGTACCTTGTTATGCGATTCCCGATGCTTTGTTCTCTGTGGGGATTTAATAATAGCAGCTTAACGTTGTTTTCAGCAAAAGAATGTAGGATTAATATTTTACATCCTAAAAGATCACAAGTCCTTTATAACTTAGGAATTAAGTAAAATACAATTTTTTAAAGGATATTAATTCAAGCTGGAATAATTTATCAATATTTTTTAAAAAACAAAAATACTCTTAAAATACTTATGTAAGGCGAACAATTCTTAAGAGGAATTTAATTTACAGTTTCGAAATTATTAATATATCATTTTTATGCAAATATAATGTATCTGTTACAGTTAAAGTATATAATGCAGTTACTTTATAGAATACCTAGTTATTCCATGAAATAACTGATCGTGTCCGTTAAAGTGTGTAATAGGTTAATAGTTTGACACTTTAACTAGTTATTCTGTGAAATAAAACTAGGCATTCTGTAAATTAACTAATGAGAGACAGTTAAAAAGTAAAATAAACAATTTATCTAAAGTGAAATAACTACGTATTCTATAAATAAATTAATTATGGACAATTAAAATGAAAAAGAAGCAATTTATTTAATTTATGCAGTGTATATATGGTATTTATGGAAACATACCATAAAATCATTTGTTACAACAAGGATTACTAAAATTCTCGATGTTTTATGCTTTGGTATTTTTACCGTCTTTCAAAAAATACTTTTATTTGAATTCGAAATTTACATTTATTTTCCAGATACTTTCTATATAGTTAAACGAAATGTAAATGTGCCTTATACTAAAAAGAGAGGTATATGATAAAGATTATTTTAACTTTAGTGGGCTGCAGCTCGTTATTCTAGGAAATAACTAGTTAAACCATGAAATACAAGAGAGTTTTACACTTTAACGGACACGATCAGTCATTTCATGGAATAACTAGGTATTCTATAAAATAACTGCATTATATACTTTAACGGTAATATATCCATTTTGAATGTAATATCTTCTTGTTTGTTTCTTTTTTTGTAATCAGTTCTCTTACCTAAATGAGATATTTGAAAATAAATGCTTAATATCTATTTCATAGATGAAAAATAATACATAGTTATCAATTCACGAACAAAATAAAGTAAGTCAGATAAATGTTTCATATGTTTATATAATTACTAACTCAAAGACAAAATATTTTTCCATCAGGTCTTTTTATTACTGTTTGGTATTATTACTACTAGTGGATCAAGACCATCAGATTTTGGTTTTATCCCCTCATGTGTGTTTATTATAACCTCAAGGGAAAATACACACACATGTGTGTTCATACCTTACGCCTGTATGTGAGTGTATAGAAAAAATTGGTAGATGGAAAAATAATGCTGTTTATACATATTATGTTTTAACGGTATTTACTTTTGTTTTTTATGACCATGAAATGAAGTATCATACAAAGAACAATTAGCAAAAACTTTTCGAATGCGTGTAAATTAGTTTTCGTTTCGAAATTATTAAATATTGAAGTGGAGATTCCTTTTATTTACTTTCAAATGCATTTTTTATTTGCAATAGGAAAAAACGTAAGCTCGTATGTCGAAATAAATAAAAATAACAGTTTCAAAAAAATTGTTGTACAGTATTTTTATAACTAACCACTTTGTGATAATATAGGTAAGGAAGGATCCGACACCTTAAAATTATTTTTCTACACTCAGTGGTTAAGCACAAATTTATTTTAAACCGTTAAAAAGATCCTCGTAGCTATTTTTTGTAAGTGAGAAGAGTTTCAGAAGGGAATGTTACATAGTTAAAATTAATTACATTGGTAAATAAACAATTTTATAATGAAATAAAATCAAAACAGTCTGAATGCCGGTTTATATTGATATCCTTTAATCAAAATTTAGAAATAAATCAAGTCTATGTTTTGAGTTACTTAAGACCATCATCCTGATGTAAGTTTTATTACACTCATGTTGCTGTTCTAAGTTCAAAGCACAAAATTCAAAGCACAAGAAGAATCAGGACTTCATTAACATAAAATGTTTTTTTTCAGTAATTCAATCCTTATTATTTTTACATTATCTTTCTTTTCATGTTCTTCACTTTATAACTAATTTTGTGTTCTCAATGGTAGACTAGTTTGTTGGAGTACCGTTCTTGTTATCAAAAGTTCAAATCTCGACCTAATCGGATATTGCAGCTAGGGCACGTAAAAAATAGCATGACCGCAATGTGCTCCATGTGAAATGATATATTTACGGGTGACAGGTGAAGTTTGAGGGTCTCTTGCTAGGACCCTGCTTCTAAATTACAAGGATTCACTTTCGGGGCCACGATGGCATGACCACTGGGTGCCCCTCAATGGTAAAGGTCCCATCACTTCCAACCCTTATAATGCTTAAAAGTGAAACATCCTAGTAGCCAAGTATTGAAAACAATGTTCCAAATAATATACGATGTGAAAAGACCATAAAGTAATTCAAACCTAGCATGAGGAAGCATTGAAAACAATGATCTAAATAAAATACGATGTGAAAAGACCATAAAATAATTCAAACCTAACATGAGGAAGAGATTTTAAGAATTCTCTCTTCGTATCATTTATTCGTATATGACATTTATTTTCGTAGGTATCTTCTTCTTTCTAATCCCCTGATCTAGATCAGATCAGGTCCATGACTGCTTCCTCCCTCAACCCCTCAAGGACCACGCCAGGGTTGCGCAGAAGGTCACTCCGTGAAAAGTCAATACAATTCAATAAATGTTGGGGACTGGCTTCTTCTATGTTGCCCTTTGTGCAAGTGGGAAAGACTTTGCTTCCCCTGTAAAACCATAGAATCCTAAGACCACCGGATTTGAGCCTAGACAAGGCTGTCTGGTCATGCCTTTCATCGCCAAAGCTCAAAGTACCTCCGGGACCAGAGTCACAGTACCAAGGTTGAGACGGTGGTATTTTCCAAGATGAATTGACTAGACCCCTATTCCTGGAGTAAATTTCCCAGAAAGTCAAAGGCTCAGTTGAATACAGAAGTAGAGATAATCCTTCTTTAGTCAATCTGTCGGGGATATCGTTATAATTAAGGTTAACATGTGATGGTATCCAGGTATAACTATGGAATACAAGATGGAAAGTTTTGTATTGTAATGTACAAAATATAATTAAAAAGTAATTTATTAAATATAATAACAAACAAAACTAAATGATCAATTTATTCCTGTGTACAACAAGATCCAAACATGATGATTAATTATATTATTAAAATTTATTTAAAATGAAAAATAAGCAAACCATTACTATTACAATGAAAAAAATTCCTAACATTTATAAAATTTAAAAAAATTTAAAACTTAAAAATAAAATGAATTTTTATTCTATTGAATTTAATGAATTAAGCTACTAATTGTAAAAAAAATATCACAGAAGCAATTACCTATTAATATATTTTTGTTAT
Source organism: Latrodectus geometricus (assembly GCA_026290005.1). Taxonomy (NCBI): domain Eukaryota; kingdom Metazoa; phylum Arthropoda; class Arachnida; order Araneae; family Theridiidae; genus Latrodectus; species Latrodectus geometricus. The sequence goes on along the minus strand of JAPDSC010056954.1, from coordinate 306,476 downwards.
ACACCAATAAAGATAAATACTAATGTGGATTCCATTGTAACCCATAGAACTATTTTTATTTATTTCAATCTACATTTTAAAATGTTTAAAATAATGTCTAAAAGTTTTATTGTCTATATACTCTTCAGATTTGAAAAATGTCTGAACACTAAATAAAACGAATTCTTTGCATAAGAGAGTATTTTGAAATTTTTCAAAAGTTAATAATAAGAGATTTAAGTTAATTTTGTATTTTATCAAAAATCCTGCATATTTTATGTTATCAAAGAGAGAAAATGATAAATAATAAATGTCAGTAAATAGCATTCAATATTTTTATCGTTTTATGCCTCTTAAATTATTTAAAAATTTATTTTCAGTGAAAGTAGTTATTTTTTTAATAATAATTTCAATGTTGTTTATTATTGCTGGTTTGTTTTAGACAAAACGAAGTACGAGACTAACATTAATGAATAAAAATAGAGTCATTAAAAACAGTAGAAAAATTATTGTGCAAGAATATAATTGAAAATATTTTTTATAATTTCTTAAATTTTCGCAAGAAATATTTGTATGAGAAAAGATCAAATCCATTAAATTTCGTGCAAATATCTCATTTTTCAAAAAAGTTTCTTAAAACTCGCTATCTCTTAATCTTTAACTCGCTATTTTTAACTCGCTTAAGATGTGTAAATTCATATTTTTATCATCTTCTATATTTGTCATATAAAATCTTTTGGTTTTTTTTAATATACAAAATTAGTCTACTTTTGTTACCATTCTTTTACATTCAGAGCTACTCTCTAACATTTTTGTTTTCCTTTAACGTCTCTATTTTTAATTTTATTTATGAAGTTTCTCTAAACTAATTTCTCCAAGCATGGATTGTTTGTTAAATTAATCATTTTTTAGTTGTTAGGTCTAATTTACTTTGGCATTCTATAATTTCAAGGGTATTTATTCGACTAAAAATTAAATTTAGATATAAATAAAATGCATGAATATATGGAGTAACTTTATTTTCTATACGATATAAGATTTAATTTTTTACTTTTTTCGAAATTTATTTTTTTATCTTTGCCTTATTACAAGTCTAGAATTCAAAATGTAACGTAATATTATATGATGTAATTAAATTGTAACTAATATTCTATAAGGTAACTAAATTTGCAACTCATATTCTGTAAGATAACTAAACATAAGATAATTAAAGTTTCTCGAGTTATATTAATCACAGAAATATGAAAACAACTAGTATATTTTATTATGCCTCACGATATTTTTACTAAGAAAAATTTAATTTTATCTAGGCATTTTTCTATGGATATAAATTCATCTGAGCACTTAAAAAATTCCTTTCCATGATGTAATTAAGTGGCTCTTAATAAATGAAATTAGCTTAATTTCATTTCAAATGCTCAGCTGTTTTATGAATGATATTTTCAGCAGCATCCTTTTATATTATAAGATGAATTAATTATGAAAAAAAATATTTTATAGCATTTATTATTCAATTCAATAAAGAAAGTATCATTATTCATGTTTTGCAACTATGAAGTGTAGTTATTTTTCACGTAGCAGCAAAGTGATCTAAATAATTTCTCTTTATTTTTTAAGACGTTATTTTGTAGAAATTTTTAATTCATATTATTTTTAAACAGATATATTGACCTATAATATTACAGTTGAAGTATTTTATTGCATTATTATATTAATTTTTAATAAAATATTTAATAATACGTATTATTAGATGTAATAATAGATATTTTTAATAATATAGAGGAAATGTTGTATTAAAAGATTATTGTTTTCAGATTAGCGTAATACCTTATATTAGAAACTGATCCTTAGTTTTGCGCTTCAGAATTAGTTAACATATATTATACTTATAGGTTTATTCTTATATGCTTATATTTTACATTAAAGCAATTATTTGCGTCATATAACGCATATCTTCATAAAAAAGACATTAGCCTGAAATAATTTAAATGAATGAGATATAAATGGAGGTTAAAAATGTATTATCAGAAAACTTCCATTTATTTCGCTATTTTTGACCAACACTTACATTCTCACTTGTGAATTATAAAAGTCCAATAAAATGTGTACAAAAATATGCTGTTTTTTCAAAAGATAAATATAGATTAATATACATTTCAAAACAAAACTCAAATACAGAATATGAATATGATTAATATGAAAATAAAATGTGCGCACAAAACCATTTAATATAATTTTATATTGGCGAAAATAAATATTAACAGTAAGAATGAATAAACAAAAAGGATATAAATTTAAATTCCTCTAAAGAAATTTTTGAATATTATCCCTAGCCGAATTGTAATGATTTGTGAATGGGAAAAAGTAATACCAGAAAATCTATATTAAATAAACATACCATTATTATACAGGCATCTAAAAAAACGAAATTTGCAAGTTTTTTGGAGGTATAAACATGGAACTGAAATTTTTAATTTGATAAAGATCTTAACAGTCTTTGAAGTTAAAATTTAACTCTTCACTAACAAGTCTAATCAATCTTAAAAATGAAAAGAAATATTACAAATTCATTCAAGAAATATTACATAATGAAAAATTTAAATTTAGTAAATGCATATTTCTTGGAGATGGGAATAAGATTTTACATACCAACCTCTAATTCCAGAATTTACAATAGATTCTCCCAAAATGGATGAAGGAGGGGAAATAGATTAGTGGTATTCTTGTTTGACAACATTCTTCAAAAGTGGGAAACTTAAGCTAGAAAACTTAATTTGGCTTTTCAAGTGGAATCTAATATTAAATACTATCTAATATAAATATTAAGTAATCTAATAGAAATTCATTATGGCAACTGGTCATAATGTAAGTGTCTTTGTAGTAAATATCTGTCAAGTTCTTCTGGATTAGTTATGACAAATTATCAGTTTCATGTCAGAACATGGGCTCTCCCAAATCTGCGAACATAGAATTGAAATTTTAAAGTAAACTGTCTCTATATAAGGAAAGGAAACTTCATCATTACATTATCTCAAATGATATCTTCTTACAGTCTCTTACAACATCGGAATTAAATCTGTTACAAAGCTATGTTGAAAAATGCATGAAAAATTCATAATATATTCAGCGTGGCATTAGTTATTAATTAACAATACTTGGAAATAATACCATAAAAGGAAATGATAATGTGCTACAAGTTTTCTTGAATAATTCTAGAAATGACTCAAAAATTACTTTTAATATTATATTAAGGCAAAAAATCTATAATAGATTCATTAAATTATATCCATAATATGCCATTGTAAAATCATTAATTCCTTAAATAAATAAAGAAGTTATTAATATAGATAGAGTATTTTAATATATCATAATAAAAAATGTACTAAAAAATTCATTGTAAACTTTATTACAATTTTACATGTTCATATTTAGAAAAAGCAGGCATTATTTTTCATATATTTAACAAATATTTATTAGCTAAATTGCTATGATTTTGAAATAAAATTTAACAGTTAGTTGAAATTAGCACACAAAAACGCATCTTAATCTTTATATTTTAAATTTAAATATTAGAATGTTAATTAATTAATGGATAACTCATCTATCATACTTGAAGAAAGCGAGAGTCAGTTTTTATCCATATCCAGTCATGAAAGTTATGATAATACATTTCTTTTCATTATTGCTGCAGATTTTTACTTTTTATAACATGATTGAAAAGATAATCTTAATTGTCGTCATACTAAGACTCCTGATATCTACATACATTACATTAATTTCTGTCCTAATAATGTTTATTGTCTATTCTTTAAGCTACCAAATAAATAATTAAAATTTTTCTGTTTTTTTGATGAAAATTAGTCCTTATTTGTTTGATTATAAAGAGTTCATGTATTATTATGAAAAATTAAATTATCGTGTTATCTTCCATATAATATTATTAATGCAAACTCAGAAGCATTGAAAAGAGCTCTCACGAAAAGAAGAAAGGTACAAGCTTGAAACTTCACAAATAAGTACGAAGTAATTTAATATGCAAATGATCAAAGTTTGGTGACCACACATCCAGCAATGACGCTGCAATCAGGAAGTGGGCTCTACATAAACCGGCACAGATTGGAAGATTCAAAAACGTGACGATCACATATTGGCTCTAGGAAGACATAAGTAAGCGAAGAATGCCAGGGAGACATGTAAGAAGACATTTCACACAGTTCAGCCAGTTTAAGAAGGGCTCGTCATCGGGTTTATGAACCGCAGACTAGTCGATTAAAAGCTGGCTTGTGAAAAGAACATCGCAAAACATGTTTAATTATGTGTTTTCTTTTATATATGTCTTCTTTCAGAGTAAAAACTCTTAAAAAACTTCTGATTGCTTTCTGATAAATTTAGATCCGGTACAATGATACAGTAAATAAAATATATATATATTCATTAACTAACTGCTCACATTGAGTTTAAAATGCCAAACAATGCTCATTAATGTTTGAGAGAAAATTCAGTTTTGAAAATTGTGTTCTAGATAAAAAAAAAAGTGATAAAACTTTTGGATAAAAAATCATTTGGAGAGATGCATGAATTAAATTATAGCTATGGAATTTGGAAAGTAGATATTTGATAATAAATAGCAGATTGTAATAGTATAATTTAACATTCATTGAGAAAAGTGAGTAATTTTTAAATTGAAACTGCCTGAAAAGACATTTTAAATGCTATTTTTTTGTAGTAGAAAATAATTTAAAGCAAAAGTATATCCAATTAAACATCTCAATTGTCTGTCTTTTAAATGGTCATTAGAATATATATCGAGCAACAGTTCTATTAGTGAATAGATAACAATCAGCCTCAAGTACTCTCATGATTATTATTCTCAATAATCCTTAGACTGCTGGACAATTATTATCAGAATAAATCATGAGATTAATCACATGTGTTAAAAATATAAATGGTCCATGTTTCTGAGCTGTACCTTTCCTAAAAGCACAACTGAATGTGTTCAAAACTCAAAATGAACAAAATTTAAAAAAAAAAAAAAAAAAAAAAGAAAAAAGCTCAAGCCAACACATGAAAAAAATTACATCACACTACATGAAAAAAGGTATTTAATCTTATAGTGATATCTCCAAACATTGTCAAAGGTTGGATATTAGTGTATTTATAAAAGCAACAGTGTGGTTAGAGCGATAAAACAAGATTCCACTTAAAACTTGATTACAGATATGTTTTAATTCTGATACTGCTTAGCGTCAGTCTTTCACTTAATTCAGAGAGATGAATTATATTATTTTCTGCAGTTTAAGAATATGAAACAACTATTTTCAAAAGTAGTAATTTCAAGGAAGCAATAAATCTGCAATACAACAAAATTTGAGTTACCAATCATATTTACGATTCATAGTACTTTATAGCGTCAATCAGATTACCAATCTCAGGAACTGTTTTCTTACAAGACAGTTATCCTTCACTAACAGGAAATGGACATTAGGAGAGCCGCAGACAAGTTTAAGCCTATAAATGACTAGTAATCCTCCAAAATCTTCTCTTCATTTAGTTTTAAGTGTGACTTGTGTGGACATTAAAGTGAATATCCTATATGTTTTGCTGACTTAAACAACATCTTGCAATGATTGTTATCAGAAATGTCTCTGGATATAATAAATTAAACCTTAATCTTTAATTACAGCAAGTATTGCTTAATGTATTTGCAACAGATGTGACATGAAAAAGATCTTGAAAACCATTTCATTTTTACTTTTTGATTAATAAATTAGTTTTTTAGTGTTTAGCGGTACCAATTATACCAACAAGCACAGGGAAATAAAGCAAATTTTTTCAATATTTTCTTGCTGTTGCAATTTCAATACAGGACATAATATAAATTTATATGTGTGAAAATGTGCAATTAAATCCACCGACATCTGCCATTTATATATTAAAAACTGCATCAAGTTTACTAAAATTTTGCGATAAGATAAATATAACTTTTGCAAAAGCAGCTAATTTTATAATATAATGTATAGTATATTGTTACAGTATAAAAATGTAACAGCCATTTTTACTATCATACTTGCTAAATGAGAGCAATTTTTTAATGAATAAAACAATAGCCACTGATTGGACGAAAGTTAACATAAGAAAATGAGTGATGAAATGCACACTAATCTTTCTGTATAAAGGGATTTAAACAAAACTCAAATTCTTACATATGAATTCATATTATTTTACCTAAACATTTTTCTAAGTATTTTCAGAACAATTTTAACTTAAATGCATGTATCACTAAATCGAGCATAGCTTTTATAACTCCATGTGTGTGTGTTAAATCTTTTAAAATGTGTTTAAGGAATTTTTATTTTTTTAAATGCTAAATAAATTGAATTTAGCGACAGAGAAAATCACATACATGGCACCTGTATCATAATGTATTTTTAAGATATATTTTTTTCATTGTTCAATCATAAATTGAAAAAAACTTTGCGGTCACCAAAACTACAGAAAGCAACTAGATATTTTATCATTTGAACAATTTAATCCAAAAACTGCAGAATAACTACAGTTAAGATTTTTAAATTTTTTATTTAAATGTCTTAGATATTAAAATATCCAATTTATTTTTATTTCATAAATAATTTTTTAAAAAAGTTGATTGACAATTGTGCACTTAACAGGTTTTTTGTAGCTTCTCTTTCTTTCTCTTCCATTCTCTCTTTATCTATCTATTTCTTTCTTTCAAACTTAACTGGTCATTCTTCTATTTCTTTAGAATAAAATAGTTTGAATACCACAACTTAAATAAAAGAGTGTTATTCAAAGCACTATTAGTCTTTCTTTATTAGAATATTATACGAAGGATAGAAATTTAAATGAATGCATACATTTTTCTCTTACAAGATTTCCTTTCTAAAATTGTATAAATCTATTTTCTAGGAGGAGAGGTTTACTTAAGAACTCTTGCCTTTTATTCAGAAAAAAAGTAGGGCCATTTGGAGAGGATGTCCTACCTAACAAAAGCTACTCTTTGTCAATTTTACTTGATTTGTTTTCCAGATACATCTACTCAACGGCCACTAAAGTCTAAATCTTCCGCTTTTATTTATAGTTCTCTATGATTTCATCTAAGTGGATCAGTCACTATTTATAGTTTTCAGTTGTCATTGGTCAGGAAAAGAGAAAAACTTTGGAGCCCCATCATCAAAGAATCCAAAACATGTCAGAAGGGAAAAAAGACTATTCAAGTTTTCCCTACAAGAATAAGGCGGGTCAGGTGCATTCACTTGGACTACTTTTAAATGGACAATCATAGAAAAGATCTCTCATTGAAAATACTGGAAGACAGCTTTTGAACTTTGTTAAGAAAAGGAAAAATTATTTCCAATTAATAGGATCATTGAAATGCATTATAGAAATTAAAAAGTAAATGACGTATTCAAAACGGGAGAGAAAATGTATTTTCTAATCTTGCTTATAATTTTCAAACTATCAAAATTAGAATAATTGATGACTGAATATTTTTCGGAATTAATTCTTAGTTAATTAGGGACACAAGTCACATTTCCATTTTAACGAATTGGGTATTTAAATTAAGTTCTTATAAAACTTTAAATTTATGCTTGTTGTGTGTGCATTAACTCATGGATATTTTTAATTTGTTTGCATTCATGAAAATGATTTTGTTGTGAAATTTTGTGACTCTAGGAATAATTTTCGGTCCTGGAACTTAATATGAACTACTTGTTAATGTAATTTTAATATGTTAATAAATCCGCATTTAAAGGCTTAAATTTGAGAAGTAATTAATTTTTCACTTTATTTAAGACAACATTTGTCATGTTTTACATAAATGAAAGTTTAATAAATCATCAATTTTCAAAATTTGATAGGCATGAAAGTTTTCTATTTATTTCAAAATGAAGTTGCTTTCCTTCGTTCAATGAAACCAATAAGGACTTTGATCATTATTTTAGAGAAATAGAAATATGTGTCCGATTTGATTTCATATTCAAAAGAATAATTAAACTTCTCGCAAAAATTCTAAAACTGCCATGTCTTTCCTTTGGGTTGTTGGTTTTGAAGAATATTTCTTGTCTGAATGGTATCTCAGTTTTTAAGTAAAATAAGCCCTTTGAATAATGGATCTATTTCTGAAAATGACGTAAGACTCTGAAAGTTGATCCATGAATCTTATTTTTATATTTACTTTAGTATATTTATTTATAAAAAGTATTTTGTGGGAAATTGACTAGTAGAAAACTTTTAGAAAAAATAAACAATTTAAAAAACAATGATAGTGTTAGAACTTGAAAAAATATACCTTTGATATTAAGCTGTTGATTTCCCATTTTTTCTGTTTTAAAAATGATGTAAGACAAATACTTATTTTTACCATTATATTTAGGCTTTTTGTCATAGCATGTCTATGTGTTTGCAACTATGATACGATCATGTATATATATATATATATATATTGTCAATGAACGTTAAAGTTTTATATTGTGTGTTTCAAAAGTATAAAACCACCTAATATATGTTTCACATTTCACTTCATAATATGAATAACTTTAAAAGTTAAACAATTGAAATGATATATGTTTTTCTCAAATAAATTATTAAAGGAAAAAATTGATTTAGTTTCACGAATGAAACAATTTTATTTTTAAATTTCAGTGTTAGATGATTATCAGACTTCTTACACTTTGTATTCAAAAACAAAATTATTTTCTTTCAAAATTGCCTATAAACGGCAACTTTGCATTGGGAAACAAGTGAAAATAATAATATTATAAAGAAGATTCGAATGTAATTTCTTTTTATGAAGGAATTTAGAATGTTACGTGAAAGAGACATGATCAAGAAGTTTGAAAAGCTTTGTTTCATAAAAGTTCTATAAAAATTGAAAGGAAAAGGATCCTTAAGTGCTTACAAAGCTTAAATTAAAAAAGGTTTTTAGGGAAAATATTAGAAATTTAAAATCAAGAGCAAATTATCAGCTCGAAGTAAAAGACAAATTTTCACGGTTGTAAATAATAGATTTTATCTATTCATAAAATAAGAGCACAGACAATTAGAATTAATACAACAATTTGACTCACTTAAAGATCAAATTCAAATCTTGCTCTTCAAAACTAAATGTAAGCCAAAACTGTTAAAACAATCCAAAACTATTAAAGAAGATTGGATTAAATTATCTAAGGAAGAGATGACCTGGAATGATTTTCGAAAAAAAATATTCTTCCGAGCAAACCATTTCACTTAAAGGACTTGAACGGTATTGTTTGCTACTTGTGGGATTTATTTTTAAAGGCTTGAGATTCTTTCAATTGACCTTTCAGAAGAGCATTAGTGGTAGGCTTGTGATGGTGTGGGAACATTTTCCATAGAAAATAGGAGCTGAAAAAAATTCTCAAAAAATAAGTCCATTTGTTATTAAAAACTGTTTGGCAAACATTAGATATTTTTCAAATAAATTTTAAGAAGTTCAAGTTGGAAATTTCAACAAGATAGTGTGCCATGCTATGTGTTAAAATTAATTAAAAATTGCTTTCAAAAGGAAAGAATCAATTTCTTAAGCTGGACAATCTATAGTACTAAATTGAATTCCATAAAATATTCCGGGAGTCACTTAAGTCACCCGTTTTGTGCAAATAATTGTAAGTATAATTCTGTGTACGTGTTAAAAGTAACTATCAAGGATATATGTGATAAATTTTCGAAATTAGTTAAAAAAATTAGTTCGAAATTAGCTCCCTGATTATTTCAATGAAACATCGTGTATATTAAGTTATCTAGAAAAATTATGGATCATATAACGATTTTTAATTTTGTATAAGACTTGTTTTAAGTAATGGTCTTGTAATTTTATGACAGAAAGTTGGATGAAAAAAATTTAAAACTATTGATAAAATATTTAGTACAGTTAAATTATTTTTAAAAAAGAAAATGTTTATATTTCAGTTATTTACATAGACTAGAATTAATTTGTAAAATATTTATATTATTAATAATAAAAACCACAGAAGCCACAATGCTTTTATTATTTTGCAACACACTGTAAAGACTATATTAATGCAATAAGTACTTGAGCAATCAATATACGGTTATCAGAAAGACTTTAACCTATATTATGTTCGCATTCCCTATACTAAGGATTTATTATATGCTTTTCGAAGTATTTCATATCAATAATTATAAGAAATATATTCCTACATACAATTAATGTTATATTTATATCTTCAACAGCAAATAATTTTTCGTATTTCTATTTCATTCCGGTTAATTTAGACACCAAATATTATAAATATTATTTTCAATATTCACTGCATAAATTGCATTCCGGAAAAACTTTTCCTAAGGACTCATATTTAAACTCAATGGAGAAAACCTGGAAAACTCCCAAGAATTCACCCTACAGGTGGCCTATCCGAAGGGAGATCCACCACATCCATTTCTTGTTCTGCAACAATGACTGAAATTGATCTGAGACTTTCCACTTTGCAGATTATTGTCCTACCACTAGGTCATGGTGAGCTTTACTCCCATAAAGTATCGCGCGACTTAGACAATCTTATATATTTTCTATGGTTCATAACACTGTATCAGCATTTAATTTTTATCTATTAATAAAAATATTTGCCTCTTTCATTTTGAATAGAAGTCAATACAATGCTCATTTATTTTAAATGACTATTAAAAAAAACATATACTCAATCATACAAAATATATAAAAGTAAAAGAAAAGTCAGCAGTAATTGTATTTATGTGTGTGCTTACATTCGTTTTTACTTCTATAAAATGACTTCACTTCAATAAAATTATTGAAAATGTTTTATTTATAGTATCATTTACGCCTGTAAACACTTAAGAGCTTGTAAAAATCCTGTAAAACTGCATGAAAATGTACATTTCAGTGCAATATTACTGTGAATATAAAAAATATAAGCAAAGGATATGATGTGTAACGATTGTATAAATAAGCATTTGATAAATTTCATAAAATAAACAAATTTTTTACAGCTCTAATTGTGATTCTAATTAACAAAAAGATGAAAACTAATTTTGAATAAGTTAACAAAACTTTTCTGAAACATCTCAATATAAAATCATTTTCAAATTAATTCTTATCTAATTATTATAATTTGAATATTCTTGCATCAAAAAATTAAATTAAATATATATTAATTTTAAATTATGAGGAAATAATTAATGTCCCAAAGATTTGTTGAAAAGAAAATTATTTGATAAATTACTCTTGATAAGTTTTTGTTAATATATCTTTAAGAATGTAACTGAAAGAAATATCGATTGTTTTCTTGTGCTTAATTTATAACAAGCACAATTATAAACCACACAATTCTCATTGTCTACTTTAAAACATCAAGAATACTTAAGTGAAAGTTTGCTTTCGATAAGAAATTTCAATTTCATTAAAATAACTAAAATTTATTATTTTGGAATAATTAAGATGAAATTAAACAAATATAAATTGCATTTAGATATTTATATTATTAAAAAATAAAGATACAATAAAAAAAAATTTATGAAATATATAATCAAGAATAATAACTAGAAATGTATTCAATTATATAACAGTTATATTAACATATATTTTACAACTATGCAATTATTTGGAAATATAGCATAATAATTGCTATAGACTCTTGAAGCATCAATTCTAGTAAACGATAAACATACTATACTCTTATGCAATCAAAATTCAATTATTCATTAACATCAATAATTTAATGAAGAATTTTCGAAATTATGTTAGATTGAAAGATATTGTTAAAATACACAAGCAAAATATGCATATTTAAAATAGGCTTTCATGTTGAAATAAATATTTATCAGCTATTTTCCCTAGCATAAGTGTATTGTATTTCTGAAAAGGGAATTTAATAAAGAGATATCTCAAATACAATTTGTGAAAAGCGATATTTTATTATTTAACGAAATGTGATAGCAAGCGTATCGGCTACAACTTGCTATACTAAATGAAGACAGGACCAGCCAGAGCTGATAAAATTCAATTACTTTTCCTTCCAAAGATTCTCGGTGGTAGTGTAATGGAATATTTCACTTGATTTTCTTCTATATTCAAATAATTGTAATATATTTATATACGCTATATTCTTATTTATATATATATATATAAAGACAGGTGGATAGTTTTATGGAATTAAAGTTTTTCTTTTCGAAGAATATTTATTACGGAAAGGTATTTGTTGAAGAAGGAAGAGATGAAATCTCTTTACCATTTATTTCAGTAAAAACATTTTGTAAGAATATAAATAGACAGGAGAGAAGTTTTTTTTATTAAAAACAATTCAGAAAGTTTCAATTGTTTGTGTTCTAAAATGACTAACAAAATTAAGTATACAACATAAATATGTCATCTTCCTTTCGTTATTTAATTTTTCAAAGAAAAACATATTTCAAATACTTGTAGACATTCGATTTAAAAAAACTATTAATTTCATGGGGTAACAATAAGTTTTTCAGAATATTTACTGGAAAAATTGAATTGTTTTTTCATTCTGAAATATCATTCATCCGATTATATGGTGGGTTATCAAGACAACGTTTGTAACGGTTGGTAATTCAGTTTTTGTTGATCTTAAAGTTTTGTTGAGTACACAGTTGATGTTGATTATTAGCGAGGCAAGTGTTTACGCAGTGTGGCAGTGTTTTCTATTAAAATTTAATATCTTAATTACACAAAATTAAAGAGAAAGTTCTCATAAATTTATAAAATTTGAATAGTTCAAAATAAGAAAATTAAAATAATTAAATTGAGATATTTATAAGTTTTACAGCTTTTGTATTTTTTGATTTGTTTTCTTAATTATTGCTTACATTTGGATGACTGCTTCAATATATGAATATTTAATGGCCAATGGCTGAGTGGTTAGCGTTCCTGTCTCCTGTGCTATTGGTTCCGGGTTCGAATCCCAGTGTGAGCATGGACACGTTTCCTTTCTCTCTCTTTCCGTATCTTTGTCCATTCTTCTTCTGAGAAGATGGATGAATGTGGTTTACTTTATAAATGAATTTATGGTAGTGTAAGGTGGGCAGTGCTACTCGTACCCCCGTGACTTGGTTCACAGGTGCCCACCGGTAACGCTAAAATGAGTAACAGTTACCGGGCTTGTTGTAAGTAACGGGTCCAGTCACACAGTGCCCCACCATTAGAAATATATATATATATATATGAATATTTTTGTGTTAAAGATTACATATTAGAAAACATGCCTTTAAAAATCTTCGTATCATGCTTTGCTCAAAGGCATTTAAATCTCATTATTTCAGGAATTAATTATTATAAGTTCATTCTATAACATACAAGAAATTATTTAGAACTCAGAAAATTTTCGAATGATTCTCGTTGTCATTATCTCATCATAATTATGCATTCTATGATATTTGTTGGCATGGTTAAAATTTATATTTAAACAACGAATAGCAAAATTATATTAAATAGTTTATAACTATTCAGTTTCAAAATAAATATCATATTTATTTGACTTGAATATTTTCATCAATTATTAATTTTTGTGAAATTCAGCAAATGCATTAAATTCAGAAAATGTACTAAAATACTGCTTTCATTAGAAATATACAAAAAAATAATGTCTTTGAACATTTCAAACATTTTTCAAAACTCAACGAAAAAATAAAAAATCTATCAATTTTAAAAAGCCAATAAATTTGCCCAAAGTCATTTGCTTTAAGAATATTTAATTCGAATAAAAACTAAAAATACTTTTAAGAATCAAATCGAAAAATAATATTAATTATTATAATTATGTAAATCTTTTGACCATAGCAAGATTTATTTAATGTAATCAAAATCTAATTATGATAACTTAATTAAAAAATTTTAAAAAATGAAGATAATTGAGTTCTTACTAAATAATTATAAAATAACAAGATTCTCTTTGTGATTATTTTCAAAAAATGTATATCTCTTTATCACTTCCTAGCATTAAGATTAAGGTAATAAGTTTTTCTTTTCTAGTTAACATATTTACTGCTAAAAACAAAATATATTTATTTCAAAAACAAATCAATTATTAATTCCTTTCAAGAACAAATTAGCATTTCAAAACCTTTTTAATTAAGTTGCTTTGCTATTGAAACTCAATCTTGTAAATTTTCTTTTCTTTCTTTAACATAATTTTTGTTAATAATTAATCATCGCATGCAAACAGAAATTGTTAGTATTAAATTACATTTTCAAAAAATCTTGATTTGTCTGTATTTAAATCTCAATGTATAATTAATTTAAATTAATTAATTACAACATAATAATTATATGTAGTTAACAGTACATTCGAAAAGCTAGGTAAACCCAGTTGTTAACATTATACAAAATTTAAAAACAAAATAATAGATTTTGTTATTAATAAATAATTTCGCTAAGACTAACTCACATGTCTTTCAAATAATAAATGAAAATAAATTCCCTAAATAACAAAATTATTTTATGTATCACACAACAAAATTAAATTATTTAAAAATCTTCATCATATCATAAAAGCTTACTGCAAATCACGGATTATGCTTAGGAATTTGAAAATAATTATGCATTTCTAAAATTTAAAAGATTTTCTTTCTTTATCAAATTAAGGAGTTTCGAATCACATAACTCATTATAAAAAAAGAATTTAAATCTTACATGGAATAGAGTAAAAAACCTAAACTAATTAAATAAAAATCTAAATTTACAAAAAAATATTTTTCTCTTTAATACACCTTCTAATAGAATAACATTACATATAAGCATATATTATTTTTTGGTTTTGCTCATGCATTTTTAACGACAATTTTTTTAATTTATATAAAACTTTATTAGATAAAATTTAATATCTAAAATAAAATGTAACATATCAGGTGCTGAGATAATATGTAACCACAAATTTAAGTTTCACATTTTGTTTATAATTTTACACATTTTTACCATTTTTTCATTATTTCTAAATGATAATATTAAATAAGTGAATATAATGATATATTCCAGAGTAAATATTTCATAGTTTGTTTTTTATTAAAAATAATAAATCTTTCTATCATCGAAAAATTGAATTAGTAACGTCGTCAAAAAATTTCTGTAGCCTTAGTTCTATAATCATTATATAGAAAAATTATGAGTTTCGTTGGTAATTAAATTTTCTTTTTACAAGGAAATAAAAATTAATATTTCTTATATGTATATATATATATATATATATATATTATGAAAGATGATTAAAATGCGTAAATATTGTACATCTAAATTGTACGTTTTAGATATTAGTACATTGAATTTTCTGACAAATATTTGGAGGAGTAAAATTTATAGAACATAAAGAAATTTCTAATTTAGTGACATACTATTGAATTCTAAACAAATTTGATATTTTTACTCATAAAATTATTAAGCTTTAAAAAACATGTTTATTTATTTATTTGAGAGAAGATTTATTTGCTTATGAAGCATAAAAATGTTAGTTTCCATGTGTTTTTTAAGTAAAATATTTTATGAAACTATATTAATTTCAGAGATTATTTTTCCATATCAATAGTTTGAAATGGTTAGAAAATTTCTTTTTAATATTATATTATAATATAATATTATAATATATATATATATATATATATATATATAGTTTTTCCGGATGAAAGTTTTGCTAGTAAATTTATCACAACATTTTAATTCTTTCAACCCCCACTTAAAGTTAAAATTAATATTTTGGTGGCAAATATTTAATATATCTTATGTAATGAACTTATAAGAATATATATTTTCTTCTTCATTTAAATTAAACTCAGCTTTTAATACAATATTTTCATAATAACTGAAAAGATGATATATTTTTAATTGCATTTAACCGCATCAAAAAGAATTAAGCTGTAAAGAATAACACTAAGAGAAAACGTCAGTATTAAGACTACAAAAATAGTAGAATTAAATCAACAGAATTATTACTTAATTTTTTTGTTGACTTGTATACAACTATGAAAACATTTTAGATATAATTTTTGGTTTATAAAATTTGATCTCAATTTCGATGTTGAAACTTTGGCAGAAAACTCGTATGTTATTACAACTAGTAAAATAAAATAAACTAGTATTTGCAACGAATAATATATTTTGGTATCTGTGAGCCAGAAACGTCTTGTTTCTTTATTGTAAGAAGATTTTCATGAAACGACATTCATTTAACTGACCAAAAATTATTTTCAAAAAGTAAGAACCACTGCATGAAAGATCTTCTTTCATTGTTACGTAATTCTACCTACAGTTCCGATAAATTGATCCAACCTATCTTTAGAAGCGAAACAATTAGCAATTGTTTCTTCCTTACATTACTTTATTTTCAAATTAAAGAAGTGAAAGGAAAAAATACTTATATAGCACACTAACTTATATTAGAAAACTACTTTAATTAATAATTAAATAGAATTTAATAGTTATATGATAAGCTACTTATATAGAACACTATTTTAATTAGTATACTGATATAACAAACTAATCTAATATATAACCTTCTGATCGTGAAAACTTCTAGAAAAAATGTGATTGTTTACAAAACTGAACAAGTGATGATCATTTGAAGAAATTCGTATTGGGATGATGAGCAAAATATTGGATTGTTCGAAAAGTAATTGCGTTTTTTGGGGGGAAAAGGAAAGACAGTTTTCGTATAACGAATGAATATTTTATTAAGTTATATATTGGCCATACTGGGGCAATATCTTTTTACATCTTTCTGCTATGATTCCAAGATCATAAAATTTTTGGTCTTTGCTGACAAAAAACTCATCCAGGGAATTTTTGACCTCTTCATTTAAAGTAAAGGTTTTACCATCCAAAACATTTTGGAAAGACTGAAACAAATAATAATCCGAAGGCACCAGATCTGGAGAATATGGTGAGTACGGGAATGTTTTCTACTCAAGCTGTAAAAGCTCTGTCTGGCATAATATTGGCGGAACATTACACCCTTTCTATTGATTAGTTCTGGCCTTTTCTGTTTCATTTAGTTTATGCAGCTGATTACAGTAGACTTCTTAATTAATTGTATTATCCGGTAACAACCAAGAAAAAAAAGATTCCTTTAAAATCCCACCAAACAGACAGCATTACCTTTTTGCTGGATATTGGCTTTCGAAATGCTTTGAACTGGTTCATCTTTTTTGCTCCATGATTTCTTGCGTTTGACATTGTTTTGATTACTAATTTTTTACCCACATTGACAACCCATTTTCCGTTCCCAGTAATGATACGCTTCAAAAGTGGATCATTTTCTGATGTTTGAGAAGTGAATCACAGACGTCAACGTGAGGACACCGAATTCTCTCCATGAGAACATGGGGAATCCATATATCGTACTTCGGGGTTGAACCCAGACCTTTCAAGTGGTCTTAAACAGTTGAATTCGGTAAATTTAAATTTTCACCAATCTCATTTGTTGTTATTCACAGATTTGCATCAACTAATACCTTTATCGTGTCATTATCAATTTCAACCGGCCTTATGGAACGTGATGCATCTTCGACATCAAATCTGCCTGATCAAAATTTTACAAACCAGTTCTGATACTGGCGTACTGTCAACACATCTTCTCAATTTACGTCGGTTAATTTCTTTCTGGTTTGAACAGCATGTTTACCTTTTCTATAGTAAAAAATAA
Source organism: Latrodectus geometricus (assembly GCA_026290005.1). Taxonomy (NCBI): domain Eukaryota; kingdom Metazoa; phylum Arthropoda; class Arachnida; order Araneae; family Theridiidae; genus Latrodectus; species Latrodectus geometricus. The sequence continues at coordinate 288,828 of JAPDSC010056954.1, read as the reverse complement.
AATATGACGAACATGCTGCTTATTGCTCTCTTTATTTAAAAAAGCACTAACCAAAAATTACTGCTTAGAATTAATTTAGCTTTTTCACACTTAAGCTTTGCCATATCTGTTACCTTGTGCCACAAAAACCAACCAACTTGCTATATCAGCTTTCAAAACATATAATGAGCCTAAGTGTGAAGTTGGGCTTGAAGAAATACAATTAAATCCTCTGTAGGGCAAAAACGAAATTTCTTTTCGAAGAACCCAATAACACCGCATTCTGAGGTTGCTAAAGTATTCTGTTGCTTTGTTTTTTATCCGATTTTGCTTGTCACTCAAATGTCATTTTTAACACAAGAGGGATATTTGAACCGGTACTTACAGCTTAAAGTGAATTCCGAACCACTACAAACATCCATACCCAAGGTAGAACTCAATCTACGAACTGAAGACGAGAAGAGTATTCAATTGTGTTGTGTGATCTTATATCATTCTTCATGAACCAAACTGCTTCCTTTAACATCCTTCAATATTTATCACAAATAACCTTTGACATCTTTCAATATTTATCATAAATAAAATTATCCACACACTCTAATTGCTGTGATTAGGCAGTCTCAAATATGATTTGGCTACGCATAAAAGAACTCATGCTCATCTTTCAAGAATGTTGGTGATGCATCTCTTATCAATTCGTTATCTGAAAAGATTTATCTTATCACCTTTATTAGGTATTTATATTTTATTTCTTAATTATGTACACAATTTTTTTTGTTGAGTTTGATTTTCCCCTTTGTAATAAAATTGCCGTAGTTATGTTTTAATTTCCTATCTCTGCTAAACGCCTTTTCGGGAAAATTAAACAAAATATTTAAAATCTTCCTTGCAGCAAATAACTGAAGCAAAATGTTCAAAAATAGCAGTAATATATTTATCTAAATTAAACTGCAAATAAAGAGATTTTTCAAGTTATTTCATCTATTACTGAAAGAGCATTTCTAATTACTAGAGGAAATGAAAATATCTCTAATTTTTGTGTTGACAATAACGCAATTTTAATCCTGGAGAAGCATAATTATTTCATATACCTCCGTATCTTTATATGGTAAATATTTGAATTTGCTTAACGAAAAGATTTTCCTTAAATGCTGATTTTTGTCACTTGAAAATGATTTTCTTTTCTTAAGATTTTAAAAGACTTTGGAATGTGTGTAAAAACATTGAATTATTTTAGCTTCTATAATAAAGTATTGATTCTAAATATCAAGATTTATTAAGTATGTGTGTGCATTCCTCAATTTTATCCTTTTTCTCCCTTACTTGTTTTTACGAGTGAGAATTTTTTTTACCATTTAATTACTAAAGTGTTAGCTTTTTGTATACTTCTAGTAAATAATAATAAAAAAATTTGAACTTTTATCAAAAATATGCTTTTAAAATAATAATTATATCAAAAGTAACTTAATTTTACAATAGTAAAATACATTATTCTTGACAATTTCATAAAGCTTAAAAAATTTATTTAAGTATTGCAAAGATATTGCTGCCTATTGAGATATTTACAAACATTTTAACAAACAAAACACACAAATATGTTTTATACACATTTATGTTATACTTTCAGTTATGACAATAATTTATAACGTTTATGTGATAATAATTTATAACAATTCAAAATATATTATTAATTTCAGTGGACACAATAATTCAAATATATGGATTTCGTTTCTGAACAATTCCTAACAATAAATATGGGATGTCAGTGTTATCCATGCTTATATTTATATACCGATATATCCATATTAATTTTAGGGTGCCCTGTATACCCTAGTTGAGATAAGGAACAAATTAAAATCCATTCCCTTCTAAGATCGAACACCTAGGTAATCTTCTAAAATTAGTGTCACTTATGTTCGCAAACTGTATAGGAGCTCCTAAAGATCTAATTTTGGTCCTGAAATTACATAGAGATTTGACCCAATTGTATGTCCCAAACAATTCCTTAGTATAATCAGAATTAAATGTTTTACTCTATGCAAAGGTTTAATTAAAGTTTTATTTTGTTGGATAGTATTGTAGAGTATATGGGAAATGTTTTTTAACACAAAAAATAAAATATCTTCAAGATAGTAAAAAATTTATTTCAAAATTAATTTTGGAACAAAAGAAAAATATACTACGTTTACGTAATAACGATAATTTTATTATTAATATAAATTATTAATAATAAATTTAAAAATAAAACAATTTTTGTCCATAAATTTATAATTTTGAAAATAAAATTTGTGCATTATACTTAAAATAAAAGTATCCAATCACAGTTATGTACTTTCAAAAGGAAAAATACTTTTAATTAATTTTGTTTTATAAAAATGATTTAAATAAAGAAATATGAATGTGATTTTATACATTAATTAAGTTCCTAGTTATACTGTAATGTTAAAAGTGATTTCACAAAAATGTTTGGTGTATAATACGCTAAACAAAAATATAATTATCAATATAAAATAAAACTGACAACACACCAAGAGCACAAACAGTAATTTTTAAAGCAAACTAGTTTACTATATCTGCTGAGGAAAACTTTCTCTGTCATTATTTAAAGGATTCGATATAGAGGAATTAAGAAACAATTACCATTAATTTTTATACATTTCATTAATTTTTACGACTCTGTATCCCTGATAGTATCTTTTTTTATTGATCCTAGTGTTATTTATCTTAGTCTGTCAGTTTGTTTATCCTAGTGTGTCTGTTTACTCATTTATAATAAAATACCGTTTTTTGCTAGTACTTTAAATAATGCTATTTTCTAATTAACAATTTTTTACACTGTGTTCTTTAATTTAGGAGAATTGTTTAAATTGATAAAATTTGCTCTTGTGATTTTTATATGTTTAAGATTTAGTTTTCTTGTGAACTTTATATGCCTAGATTAAGAAACAATTTTATTGATATTGAATTTAAAATACCAATAAAATGTTTAATCAAATAAAAACAGTTTTTAAATTAATAACAACTTAATCTTATTTTCTATCAATTTTCGTAATTCAATCATTCACCAATTTATTCACTACTGCTGATTCTGATTACCTAAAATTTATGAAATTTATAAAATAAATCTTATTTTTTTATCTAAATTTAATTTAATCAGTTTTAAAGATCAACGAACCAATTTTCGTAATAACACAATTAATTAAAAAAATATCATAAGAAAAACATGTTAAATATCAATACAAAAACCAAAAAATCATAATTAATTTAATGTTTCTAATAAAAATTAATTTTATAATTAAATTATATAGGTTTATTATTTCTAATATAATTATATAAATAAAATAATTGTAATAAATATTAAAATGTATTGGTTTAATATTTTTAATTAAAAGAAATTTATTTTCCACTTAAGAAATTAAAAAATTAAGAAACTACCACTTACAAAATTAATCAATTACAAATAATTAAAAAATATCATAAGAAAATCATGTTAAATAGCTATACAAGAACCAGAGAATTACATAATTAATTTAATATTTCTAATAAAAATAAATTTTGCACTTAATAAAATTTGCACTTTCCCAAAACAATAACTGAAATACTTATCCACAATTGGAAGAACATACAATCTACGTCCAATGGCAAAAATAAGGTAGCAAAGATAAATATTTTTAAACATTTTTGTTTCCATACATGTATTGTGATTCAAATATAGTATTAGAATTTCATTTAATTTAATTTAATATACAAACATAAGAAATGTGAACAACTTTTTGTACTTTTTTTACCTTACTATGCAAACTTATTTCCACAACTAAATGTTTGTGCGGAATTTCCATGGTTGCTAAAGCAAATTACACGCTCAGGTTTATTAAAATAAAAGTAATAAAGATGCTAATCTAGTAATACAATCAAATAAAATGTGTTCCTTAGAGGAAAATTTTAATAAATTGTTAATCGCAATTTATTTTCTGTCAACGTAAAATTTAAGCATAATAAAAGTTTTACTGATAAGTATACGAATAATTTCTTAAAAAATGAATTAAATAAATTAAATACTTGGAGTTAAATTTTTAAGTTGAAGTTTACGTATCTGAAGTAAATAAATTGATAATTATAAAAGATCTCATTAGTTTTATTACATAATTTATTTCATTACTATTCAACTAGATATTATTTTTCCTGTAATATATCATTTATTACATCATACATCACTTCATATCACAATACACTCGTTATTATGTCATTCAAAGTCATATTTTTATTTTAAGTTTGAAAATTTATTTATGATTGCATTTGTAAAGATATCTTAAAAATAACGAAAATATTTGCGTAAATATAATATCAAAAAAGAATTCCCATTCATAATGCTATCTTACCGTTAAAAATCTTTCCTCCTATCTTTTTAATCAATAATTCTAATTTCTTTCCTTTGAAAATTTAATGATATTTCTTTCCATTAGAAAGAGGGATTTATAAAAGAAATAAAATTTGCAATAAATCAGTGAAAATGATTTTTGAATCAGGGTTACGTCATAATTCTTACTTTTTGAAAAAAAAAAATAATTGTTTTTTTCTTAAACATGGTCATTTTAAAACTATGTATTTAGTTTTTTCCAAACCTATAAGCTTAAAAATCTAATTTTCCATCGGCAACTAGAAATTATGCTCTGTAGTTACCAGTGTTGCATTAATTAGTGAAAGGAAAATAATAATTATTTTTTTACTTCTTTCCACAATATTAATACTTGGAAGCATACTATTTTAAAATTAAGAAACATTTTGTTTGTTAAATATAATACTTCATTATAACAGAAAATTCATTCACATAACATAAATAAACTGCTAGTGATAAATGTGTTTCTCTTTTATTTTTTGTTTAACAAAATGCTTTAATTATTATTAATTCCACCATGTTTATTTAACGCAAGTTTCTGGTATCTTTAAATAATAAAAGTTTGGCTTTATTTTTTTATCCAATTTCATAACCTATTATTTTGTAATACAAAATAAATTTAACAATCTAATTTTAATATTTAGATATAAATTGATGTAAATCATTAAGCATTTTTAAGCTTATTAATTTAAAATCTATTTATCAGTGAAAATAATTGTAAAGCATTTAGGAGCCAAAATAAATAAATTAAACAAGTAATTTGGTTTATTTCAACGAAATTTATTGTGCTTTAACTCTGAAAACTATTTGAAATATTTATTTTCAAATGCAATGAATATAAATTTCTTCCTTTTAATTAGAAAAGTTCAGTCCAATGTAGATTTTTAATTGAAAATAAAATCCATACAAATCCTTTTCATTATAATAAGATTGTGCATTGAGAGCTATTTCCCTGCTTCCAAGTAATAGGTCGATTAAATGTTTTCAATAATTATAAAATAGTTATTCAGGCATTCTGAACATAAGTACTTACTTAATATTTTTAAAATAATTTCTCGTTTATAGTTCATTAATTGCCGAATGTCTACAAATTACATGGATTAATTACTATCGTCTATTTTGTTTTCTAATAGTTTCTTCCTGCAGGAGGTATAAAATAAACATTCAACATGTTTATCAATATATGTTGTTTAATTAATGACTCATAAGAATGAAATAATTAGTTTGTTAAACTATAAAAGTATTTCACGTAAATTCCCAGTGTAATTTACAATTTAATGAAATTTTTCATTTATTAAATTGTACAAAATTTCACATAAAGAAATCAAAAATTATACCATATTCATATATACATTAATAGACACTACGCAAACATGCTTTTTTTGCTTATTTTTAGATTCAATTAAAATAATTAAAATGCATCTAAATCTATATGAAGACAATTATTGAATATTTGCGATATTATAACTGTTAAATTATGCATTAGAGTGAACATACTGATATCAATTGAATAATTAGATATTTGATTCATTGACATCATATAAAACATACTCAAACTGCCATGTTTGAATTCAAGGTCTGGCATCGAATTCTAAACACATATTAAACTATATTTGGGGAGGATTTCGTACATCAGTGTTCATTTCAGGTCTCAAGTGTATAGTAACATCCCTACCACAACTCATTAAGGTATTACTCATTAGTTAGCGTATATAATTTGTATTTCAAAGACTTCCTTTTTAAAATTCACTTAAAAAAAACTGAGTTTGAAATATTTTTATTACTTTTGGAGCTGTATTATATCTTACCAACTCATGAGATACATATAATTAGCAGTTTTAACTAATAAGTACATACAATTAGCAGAAATACATATAATTAGCAGTTTTAACAGTTTAAGTGACAGCAGAAAGGTTTCGATAACTACATATAAAATGATTCTATTAAATTCATGTTAATTATATCCCAGATTGTTATTGTTAAGTAAAGCAATTGTAATTATTGTTATTGTCAAGAAATACTTTAAAGTGAGATTAAATATTTGATGTTTATACTTAAATAAATTTCAACATTATTTTTCAGTATGATTAATTTGATTGTCTTTTACATTTGATATTTTAAATTTCAATTTCTTTTTTGTATTAATCAAGAATTTTTACAGATAAA
>JAPDSC010056954.1:270646-281887 GCA_026290005.1 Latrodectus geometricus | reverse complement strand
TTCATAACTTTTAGGACTATGAGATTGTGGTCGTGAGTTCCTGAGTAGTAATGCAAGAATTTCTTATGAACTTACATTATTTGGTAGAAAGAGAAATTATCCTCTTTTTTGGAATCGAATGTATAAAATTGGTCTACAGCTGTTTTACTGTGTGTCATACTGATCAATACAAATAAAACGTAGATTAATAATTTATGTATAATTTAATTGAGAAAATTACATTTTGTAAATAATTGTTCAAAAGCTCTTTTTTTAAAATTTTGTTACAAAAAATCATTGAGAATTGTTTTAATTAACCAATTTTAAAATTTAATAAAATGCTCATTGGCCTAAATATCTGAAAATTAGTATTAAATTTTAAAAAAATTTAATACTATTTGAAATTTGTTCAGAATGAATAAGAATTACTATTTTAATTTACTGTTTTATTATTATATTCTTTACTAATTATGTATATCTGGTAACATAGTGAGGAAAGCTTTGGGTAGTATTGTTATCCAGCAAGTAATTTCATAAAACATCCTACCAATACATGAAAAATAATGTTTTCTTAACAGAAATCCAAAATGCCAGTTACTTTATTAAAACGCAATTATTTATTCGTCTTACATTTGCTGATTAAGCAATTTAACACGAAATTTAGAAGAAATTATTGAGTGGCATAAGAGAGATGACCCCTGACATTGGCGTAATTTAACACTGTCATATTTAACGGCATATTCAGCAATGCTTTCTATAAAATTGGATAAACTTGTGAAGTTGCTGTACAACTTTTTCGGACCATGACGAATAGAAAAATGGTGAAGATAATTATAAAATCTTGATTCAAAATCAATACCACCAGTGTCTCAGCACAATTAGTGAACATTAAAGAACTGTGTTACAGGACATTTTATAACTAGATATTTCTGAAGGTAGCTATTATCTTACATGTAAAAATCTGAACTGGGCAATTATTATCACCATTAGCAAAACTACATTTTTGAGGCATTAATTCTTTGATGATTGGAGAAATAAAGAACAGCTCAAAAGATTCGATGACTAATTTTTTCTCATTTATCAAATTTAAATGCCTACTTTCAATTTGGAAAATTTTCTGATTAGAAAAATGTCTATCTATGATAATTTTAAAGGCAAAATTAATACAAACTATTGCACTAATAAAACTTTGTATTATCTTTTCATATTTGCTTGTAATATAAACACATATTTTATCAGAATTGTTAAAAATATCACTGTAAAGATTTCATCAAGAAACTTAATTAAATTGACTATGGCAAAACATTACAAAACATTATCTAACATTATAAAAAAATTTTAAAAATTGATTTTAATTATTAAAATCTGGCATTTGGTGTAATAAAGCTTCTGTAAATTTTACATTAATACCTAAATTTTAAATATTATGTGTAAACAGCGATACTACAAATCTTCTGTGAGTGTGAACTTAATATTTTTCTTAGAGTTTAACTGCATTTGGAGACATCAGTATTAAATTGTCTTATATTAAAGTACGCGTGTTCTCTTTATGTTTACATTGAAATTAAAAGTATGAGTTCTAAACTTTATCAAGCTTTATTCATTCATGATTTATATACCATTTTTAGATTGATTGATTGATAGTGACTGAAGTTTTACAGTGAAACATTATTGAAAAGAAAATTATTACAGATTTTATGAATTATTTAACGTATTAACCAAAATACGTAAATCAATTTGATCAATCTCGAAACAAGTATTAATATGCAACACTTGTGAAAGAATTAATTAGAGATGCCGTATTATGTTAAATGATCTATGCTATTTTATACTAAGCTATACTAAATTGGAAATCGATGTTGCTTGGTTTTCTAAAAGCGGATTAATGCATTTTTCGTGGACAAAAAGTTTATGTTTTAGTTAAAATTTCTCATCAAACAATGATCTATATATTTAATAATTAACAGATTACATAAAGTGTCATGTTTATAATAAATTATATTAAAGTAATTTAAATTCACTCAACTTTTTAACTTTTACATTTTACTCTTTAAGCGATCACTTAAAAATGATGAAAAAGTCTGATTTAAAGATATTGGACTGAATATAATCTCACGCACCTCTGTTAATTTTTAGTGAGAAATTTTAACATTATTGCTTGATTCATAATAAAATTATTTCAAGATATCGCAATGGTTATCTGAGGTACATATATAGATTTACAATTTGCATCTTTTATAAAGACATTTTATGAGATAAATATTTTTATTAAAATAAAATGTATCCAATGTAAAATATTTTTAAGTTAGAATACATATTAACAAGTGATTCAGAAACTCAAGAAATATTTTTTGTATAATCTTTAATAAAATAGTATGATTCATATGTCTGTATCTATACATTATATGCAAAATTCCTTGCCAGATCTTATATATTTAAAATAACATATTTTCTGTTCAGAAATGAAATTACAGTTATAAAATAATACTATGAGCTGTTGTAACATTAAAATTAAACCTATGTGTCACACAACTTAAATCAACATAATTTTTCAATAAAATGCCATATGTGTAATTATGTAATACAAAAATCCATATTTGACTTTATATATGAATCCAGAATATTAATGCAAGATGCCTAGTGTCCATAATTTTTGACTTATCTAAATTCTAAATTAAGTTTAAATTCAGTATTCCAGTTTTATAAATTTATATTTAAGAAGCTTAAATTTTTCAAAAGTAAGTAATTATCAAACATCGCTAATAAGTAAAATGAAATTTACAGAAACGCGGTTAATTTAGTTAAATTTCTTTAAAGTTAATATTTCTTTAAAAAGATAAATAAGAAATTTCAATATTGAATTTTTTAATTGATGTCTAACATAATAAATTACTCAAATAATATATTTATAATAATAAATAAACTATAATTTTAAAACAGTATTTTTTTCAAGTCTGCTTGATTCAGAAAAATCTAATTAATTCTTATATATAAATTTAATTAAATTTTAATAAATTTCATTATCCTTAAGATCTTTATTATTTTCCTTCTATTAATATTATATACGTGAAATATAAATTTCAAACATCTTTAATAACTTAATTAATTTAACTTTAATCCCATAAGCACATTTTATAATTTGGTACGATATTGTTTCGATGAAAGGTACTATTAAATGGTTCTGCTTTGCTATCAACAGCAATAATATAATTCTTAGTAAATTACTTTTTATATAATTCTTTTGGAAGATTGATACTTAATGAAAAAAATGTATAAGACCTTATCGCAAACGTGTTTCTTATATTTCATTAATAATAGAAGCCATTTTAACCTTAAATAAAATAGCAACGATAAAATTACTTAACAACTAGAACCACATAGATTTGTTTTTTAAATTATATGTTATTAAGTTCGGATTTACTTGAAAATAAGATGATTTTTATAGTAATCACATCAAAAGTTTGTGTTTTTTTAAGAAATATTATTTCTAAGTCCCAGATATTGTTTTTATTTACAATACCTAGTATACAAAGGGGAATTTAAATATTTTCTTTTCAAAGGTAGTGCTTTAAACAGAAATTGTTTATTCTTTAAAAAGCTTTTAAAGAACTTTTTACATAAGAATTTATTCATAAAATATTCCTTAAAACTCAAGAAAGTTAGCATTGTAAGCAAATAATACTCTTTAATGGAATGTTTTGGTGAGTATACGTGTGCATTTTCCGATGCATTAACCTTATTCTTTATAGTAAAACTTTTAAAAGTGACAGAAATAGTGATTTTTATAAATTTTGGAAAATAATGCTGACGAGTATAATCAGAATTATTTTCGCTTATAACCCTATCTTGAAACGTTATAAACGTTACAATGAAGTTTGTTTTATTAGCAATGGAATGAAACACGGAAATTTAGAATTATATGTACTTATATTTGTGTAAGAAACTTCAATTTTTAGGCATAACAGTCAAACCTTTTATCATTTAGGGGAACATGTGGGAAATAAAAGACTGAAACATACTATTTAGTGATTTTGACCATATGCACATTCCACAATACATGTATTGCGTATTTAAACACGTGGTATTATTAATAAGGGTTAGGTTTGTCAATATGCCATTTTTATAGATTTTGAGGTCGGAAAATAGAATTAGAAGCATTACTTTCCTGCTTTAAGAAAACGATTTCTTTACAAATACCAACTCATTTGCTTCTTAATAATTTAAAATCATATTGAATATTTACATTTGCTTAAAAAGACAAATACCAAAAGTGACAATTGAAACCTATGCTCTAATTAGAGAATATAATATTTATAATACCGTTATCTTATGAAGTAAATGTGTTCTTTGGGCATAAAATCCATCATTTTCAACCATTGCAACATCCTCAATTTAAAGCTATGATTATATTTTAACCATTTCTACCATCAAATTAATTCATTATATTTTAATAAATATCACTTTTAATGAACCCATTAAGATAGTAATATACATGCCATTAAGGTTAAATTAATTATTTCTTGTAGAAATTTCCGCACTTTATAATATTTATAAGTCACAATTGTTTACCCAAGAAAGTAGAATTTCTAGTGCAGGTGATTATGGCTATGGTCTTTCTTCAAAATAACTAAAGTTAATAACGCAAAAGGAATTACATACAATGTATACCACACTTTGTATATCCGAACCAATATCTTTCTTAGTAGGCAGTATTTTAATGTGACTTGACGAATAAAATTTCAGGAGTAACATAATTGTATCATAGCAATATTTTAAGTGAAAAATGCAAATAATAAAACATTTTAATATTTTCCTGCTGATATAACTTCTTGCATTTTTATAACTACTAGTTTTATCTGCAAAGATATTTGATACATGTGCTTTCTATTGTTTGGAACATTAAAAAAAATTAAAATAGAAACTTCATTAAAATATTATGCATCAATTTTAAATTTATACAGTAAGTGTGGAAAATCAAATGACTACAAGTTCTAATAGATCTATTCACAATTTTTTATGAAAAATTTTAAAAAAATAATTATTTTTCAAAATTCTAGTTGATTAAAAAATGACGTAAAATATTATAACTCTCCGGAATATAAAAACTTATAAATTAAACACTAACAATTCCTGCTTGCATGTTTAAGTCTATTGAAATGTTTGTTTATTGAATTTTTAAATCTCTTTTTGAAATTATTAAATTTGTATCGCATTTGTTAATATATAAAATTATCTCGCATCATATATATAAACTAACAGTTTACTTTAAAATATGTTTGATCAATTTATAATATGTAGTAGATGCATTTGTAGTTGAATTATTTCATTACTATAAATGTTATTCTTAATTACGAAATTAGATTTAAAAATACAAGAATATTTAACTGACAATATATACTAAAAATTAACCATCAAAGTATATATATATATATTTCATTTCTACGTAATATAATTTTAGAAGTACTTTTGTAAAAATTCCCTCTATCTCTGCATTAACTTCATTGATTTTATGATTTTATTAAAAAAAACATGGTTACACAGGAATTCTCATAATTTATAGTTCGGTTAACAGTTTGAAGTAATTTTTGGTATTTGAATCTGAGTGATCTAGTTAAAGCTCCCGTATTTGTATCTTAGGATGAATAAAGCGTAATTAGTACACTAAACGAGGTGTGAGACTAATTACACTTTATTCACTCCTGAGAATAAGTACTCAGGAGACTTCCCAGCAATTGTTTTGCTTCGTTTGTGTTGGCAAATTTAATTCCGGAAGGACTCAAAACCTAACTTTTGATATTACATAGACACAGATTCCATTTGAACAGTTACATATGATTTTGGAGCATAATTAAAATACTTTGTTTTCTTTTCAGTTAACTTTAACAACTGTAACAAGTCGTAATTTTCTACATGGTAGTATAGTTTTATTCATGATAAATATTTAATTTCGCATAACTCAAACATGTGTCACATTAGCTAATAAACCTGATATCTTTAATTTGCTTAAAAAAAATTTTCCGCGTAAAGTTTTCCTAAAATATTTAAAACAAATGAACAAGCTCAAATTCGATAATCTTAAAGTAATACAGTACAACGTCATGGAAATATGATTGGAAATGTATAAAAAATAAAATATTTTTAAAATTAATTTAATGGATTAATGAGCAACTCCTTGTTATAAATTTAGTTTGCTTTTAAAATATAATAAAAAACAAAATAAATAAAATATTTATTAATTTCTAATATTTTTCGAGGAAAATAGCATATTCTTATATAATATAACCCTCATTACAGAAATCAAATATTCTCTCCTTGTTAAAATATAATTAAAGGATGCACAGAAAAACCTAAAATATTCTGAAGCTAATTATATGTATTACAAATAATGAGCCACATTTTTTTCTTTTCTAAGTTAACTAAGAAAAACATTTTATTATCCAAACAGAATTTCAAAAATTATATTATACATATTTTCTTTAAAATAATTTGCCAAATAATCAGTTTTTAAATGTATTTTCAATTTTCTTTGATACACAAGTTGTGTTGCTTGTTATAACTGAATTTTTCATCTTCCTACTAAGCTTACACAAATAAACGTGTTCAGTGCAAAACTCTTATACGTGAATAGAAAAGCGTTTTAATGAAAGACACTATTCTGTAAATTGATATAATTTTATATCAATACTATAGCAATGATGTTATCCAGAGCAATAACTGATTGTGTCACGATTTCCAATTTCGATGTACTTCTGATTTCTACTCTATCATCTAATTTCGATTGATTCTATTTGCACCTCAATTTAAACAATATTGTCATACCCATGCCTTTCCTAGACATTTATATTTTTAAATTCATTCTAAAGGAAGAATATCAAAATATATCTAAATAAGTGTGTGGAACAAATGATATTCCTTTTAAAAGTTATTTTTATCCTGTACTTGTTCTCTGTAATTAATACAAGGTTGTGTATGTTAAGCAAGGATAATGTATTATTTTCGGAAAAATGGTTTCCACCATTGCTTCGCAATTTTCACATATGTGCAAGAAAAACTTTATTCAACTTTGCACGTTTCAACTACGCTTAATTATACATCATGAATATGTTTCTATTAGTTTCTTCTTTTATAAATTTGTGAATTTATTTTTCATTTTCTAACGATAGTTTCAAAACATAACATTAAAAAAAGTTTCAAAGTCTATAATTCCATTACGTAACATCATAGTTTTGATAACTTTATAACATAACCTATTATTTTTTTACAAATTTGTTAATAACTTATGTTGAAATTGTATATTGTATTTATTGTTCTGAGAGTGATTCATTATTTTTTAAATAATATATTTTAGAATTTTGAAAAAGCAAGATTACTTACAGGCTAGTTTTAATAAAATAAAAACTATTTACATAAATTTAAATAAAACAAATCATTTTTAATAATAATGTATTTATTGACACAAGTATTTTGCAAATCCTTTGAATGCGAGTCTTTTTCTATTCTTAAAAATAATCCTTTCCTTTAATCACTTACATCGAAACATTTAAAATTTTATTTCTTTTAATTAATCTCTTAATCTCTTGCAAACTTTTAAAAAAATGAAATATTTAATACAGAGTTATTCATCTAAAAAAACAGAGAAGTAATTATTTAAGTATTTTTAATTAAAAGTTTTCAGAGAGAAATCTGAATAAATGTTCAAAATGATACGAAAAAAAACTTCTAAATCAAACAAAATGATGATATTAAATATTATTACAGCTGGATGGTAATGTATATGAATACTCAAACAAAGATACATATTTCAACAAATAAAAGCATCATTTTGAGATATTTAGTGAAATAGGTAATTAACTAGAAAAGTTTTTGCAATTAATTTTCTTTGAAAATAATTTTCTGAACAAAATTAGCATCAACAATTTAAAATCCCCTTTTTAGTCACTTTTTATAATGAGACCAAGGGATACTAATGTTTTAAATAATTTTATCAATGTGGAAAGGAAAATATCATTTTTTTATTCCTAAATTTCATTTATTTCCAAATGTATACACAATACTGAAATTAATTGAACTCGTCGTGAGAGATATCATTAAAACATTCGCATCAAACTAAAGCATTCATTAAGATAAGTTATTTTGCCAAACTTTTAATTAAATACTGTATTTCATTCTTTTGCCGTTTTAACGTTTTTTTCTGCTCACGTGGGGTCTACTGTTCTACGTAAAATTCCAACCACTGAAAGCAATCCACGCTATAAATTGGTAGTCAAGTCACCGAGTCACAGTCATAGTCATTGCCTTCAGTCAATAACTTGTTATACTGCGATGAAGAATGCAATAATGTATAAAAGTTTGCCTTTTAATATTCTTAAATTAAATAATTATGAAAAATAATTAATATGAAACATTTTTGGAGACCTATGTTTTAATTGTATCCATATGTATAGTATAACTATGTTATAACCATGAAAATATTTTATTTTTTTATAAAAGTAGAATAAAGGACTTTTTCTCCAATGGCTAAAAAATAAAGAAAATTTAAATTTAAAGCAAAAGGTACTTATAGCACAGAACAGTAAATAAAACATTAAATCTTATAAAATCACATGCCTTAAATTTAATAATTTTTTTCTTATTTAAAACTGTATGAAATTTTGGAACTTGATAACTTAAAATTAAAAGAATAGTCTAAACATCATTTTAATAAAAAAAAAACATTATTTCTTTTACCTAAATATATCTTAAACAATATTTATTATAATTATATGAATGCTCAATTAAGATATCTTAATTTATAACAGTCTTTCAAAATGCATATTTAGAGGAAAAAATTACAATTAAATTTTCCTATTTTTCATTTTTAAATCATTAATTAAAAATTCTTGTTCAGCTTTGATGATGTTTTTATTCCATTAAAACCCCCACTTAAGTAAAAAAAAATATGGAAAGCATAATTAAATTAGGAAACTCACTCTCTCTATTTTCTGAGCAATGTTCTATTATTTTTTCTTCATATTTAATTGCTTTTGCTTCTTTGAATATGATCAGTCGACTAGACTTAATATTAAATTTTTCCCAAGCTATAAGTTTCAAAGTACAACTTTCCTTTAATTAGAAAAAATTATATTTAAGGCTCTAGAGTTGTATTAATTAGAGAAATGAAGATAATTATTCTCTTTTTCACTCCTTATTGTAAGTTTTATTCTAGAAAAAAAATTATATTTTTTAAGTAACATTCTTGTAACATAGGTTATTGTAATAAATAGAAATGTTCTTTTGTATGACGTAATTAAATTGTTCGTGATAAATTGAATTACCTTATTTTTCCAACGTTAATTATTTTATATAATATTAATTGAGAAAGAGAAAATCTATAAGACTCTAAAGAAAGTTTCTTTTTTTTGTAAATAATATTTGTGTTTTGGTCATTTTTAAAGTTTATAATACATACTTTTCATGCATAGTTAGATATATTTGTTTGTGTGCGCTTGCATGCGTGCGTAAATCAGAAGATATTTTAAAAATAGTTTCTCATTGATCAAAAGTATTATAATGTCTTTCAAAAAGTATCAATTATTTTTATTACTTAGTCAAAAATATTGGTAATTTATAATAAGTAATTTAAAACTAATTATTCATTATCTTCAAAATATTTTCTATTGAGTGATTGAATAACAAGTATTTTGAGACTCCGAAAATCCAACTTATTTTTTAATCTTTCAAGCTTCTGTTGAGCCAACGTTTGCTCATTTTGTGCAAATACTATAAATATAGAGGAAGTACGGAAAATTTATATTTCCATTACATTAAGAAATATATATTATATTTAACTTATATTTAAAATATCATTTTTTTAATTTTAAAGATAATACTTTAATGTTAGTTATTTTTCTGTTAAGTTTCCCATACGCTTTTTCCAAAGCATACAAAAATCGTGTTAGTTAATAACTTTTATGTAAAAATCCTCTCAATTTTCATTTTTTCTTAACTTATGGTAAACTTGTGGTTTTTTTCTTTTTTAAATTACATGATTTCTTAAAAACATTTGTCTCTGAACGATACGAAACAGAATGCATTTAACATTATGCTCTGAAATTTGTGCGTAGTAACAATACATAAAATTAATTATTATTATGTAAACTATATATTACTATATTTAAAAATTAAAATGAGTTTTGATTAATGCATAACTGAAGTGTATAAACTTTTTCTCTCTCATTCTGTTAGTAGCACATACAAATTTTTTTTCACTGTTTAAAAATTACTTACGCTAAGTTATTATAATAAAATCTTAAAAAATATGTGACAATATTTTCACAATGAATACTCTTACTCACATTTTCAATGATTCCTACATTCGTAGATGACTATAAAACTATAAAAATTATCAGGAAACCTTCTCCAGTCAATCAACAAGTGTGATCCAATCCCTTTCCTTAACGCTTATTAGAATTAAACTATTTCACGTTAATTCAAATTTATTTTATTTTTTAAGAATTTTAAAAAGCATCAAAACTTATTTTCTCTTATTTACATTTAAGCATATCAAAAATATTAAATTAAAAAGAAACATACCTTAATTAAGATTTAAAAACCCTTATATCGAAACCGGAACAAGAATGAAGGTTAATTTTCTAAATTTATTTTCCAATATACGAGTAATTAGTAATTAATGTGTGCATAACACGTTAATATGAAAACTTAATTTAAATATTAACTATAATTTTTAGTTCCCTTCATTATTAATTTTATATATTATAAAATACGAGCGTAATAATTTATTTGTAAAGGAATCGCAGCATATTGAAATTTTCTTCAACTTCATCAATATAAAAGGTATTATTATACCGAGAGAAAACTTATTCATTATATTCTATAGAAATTAAAATTTATTAAAAAGATAATACTTTAATATCAATTGAAATATAAGTTATTTGTTATGATCCATTGTCATTGTATAAAAGTTGTGGCAATTGAAAATGCTTTGATTCAAAGTCTGGCGTCGTATTCTAAAGCTTATATTTAGTCATATTTGAGAATAATTTGACAAATCAATGCTCATTCCAGGTCTCACAATTGAGTTTAAAGTTCTATTCAGTGGTGAGAATTCAATTCCCTTGCAATTGTGCAGTTTGTCTCATTTGCTCACAAAATTGCTTTCCATTATATCAATTTCTCTTAAAAAGCTAAATTCGTGATATATGAGTTATAATAAAATGGCATTTATGAATGTTCTATGTTTGCATATATATATATATATATATA
>JAPDSC010056954.1:249886-269186 GCA_026290005.1 Latrodectus geometricus | reverse complement strand
TATATAGCGCATATTGCTTTGATATTAGTATCCCTTTAAATTACCGTATTGTTAACAGTTATTATTAATGGATCGGATACTAAGGTCATTGAAATTCTGAAAAATATTTTCCTATCATAGTGTGTGTTCTACAAAAAGCTATTACATAGTAAATTTTGAATGAATAATTGATTGAGAGCGTGTTCTTATATTTTCAATGAAAATTGTAGTGTCAAGACAGTTCTGTTGAAGTGATATGATTACAGTATTCTGGAGTATTTATTCATGTCAACATCCAAATGTCACTGGTATTGAACATTCAGTTTCTAATGAAAGCAACAAAGAGACTTATTTTTACTCAAGCCTTTTCAATCTATGTAGTTTCCTGCATAATGCAGGGATTTATTTCTGACGAAATTCCTTAGTTATATGTTCTCAAAATGACATTCAAACCAAGGTGAGCTTTGTAAACTCCTCATAACAACACTGACACAAACGACTCAACATTGTTATCCAAACAACGAATGTTATATTAAATGTTTACCGTTACCAACTGGGATAAATTTCAAAATGTTGATTAATTATCTTATAATGGTAAATTTTTTAGTCTTTTCGCAGAGATAGAGGACTTCCTAGATGTCAATCACTATGTGATACGACTAATGCGTTGCAGTTTCTATGTGAATTTGTTACTGTTTTTTCTTTACAATATAATAGCAATTTCCTCCATTTTCTGCGCTACAATAGATACTAGACTTGATTAAAATTAGTGATTAAAATTAGTTTGTGACAGAGCTGGAACTCTATTCAAGAAGCATGAAATATTGTTTTCTTAATATAAATTTTTATAAGTAATGCGCTATATTGTTAAGTAAACTGAAATCATCTTTATCATTAAAGAACCATCGATCACAAAACTGCGATTTTAAATTATCTAGCTAGCTAAAGAAATCTACTTTATTATTCTATAAACAGCGGAACTCATTTGCATATGTTTAGCATTAAGTACATTATTCACAACACAGCGTTATTTTCTCGTTTGTCATAAGAAAATTGGAAATATATCTCTTTATTTCTGAAATCGGTTAATTTAATTAGCATTCACCCAATGTAATATTTGCGGCAGAAAAGTTTAAACGCGTTTTTGTTCTTTTAGTAACTTACTCAAATTATTTACATTTAAATATACATTTTAACCCTCTATAATTTCAATTTAAAATTGTTTTAAATGGCGCGCGGTATACCGAAAATAATAGCATTAAAATCTGGATGTTAAACACTTGATATTTAAACATTTTCTATGTTATAAAACATCGAAACTCAGAATAACGTTGTCAATATTAACATAAAACTCATCTATACCAAATCGTGTAATTTGCACATAAATGCATCTATTGATTTTGAGTAACTCTTTTTCCTATAATTTTTTACACTATAGAAAAAGAAAATGGAAAAGAGGAACTTTTAAATGCTATGAATAAAATATGATGATTTGAAACCAAAATGAAATTTTTGAAACGAATACTTATTTAAATTTCTGAAGAAATAAAAATAAATGTGTTTAATTCTCGTGTAATTGAAACTGAAGTGATTATTTTTTTGCAAAGCGATCAATTTAATTTTCTTTGTTGCTTGGAAACAGTTCAGTGAAAGTATTCCGTTTCTTTGATTTTGATGCGCTTTTTCCAAATTAATTACTGGAAGCATTTAGAAATTATTTTATGGTAATTCTTTATCGCGCAATTTACACAACATAAAGACATTTAATTTAAAAGTTAAATATTGATTTTATGATACAAATGTAACAAATGACTTGTTTACCTCTTCACATGCTACTTATTTTTAAAGTTTTCTTATAAAGTTTCAATAATGAGCAACCATGTGTCTAAATATCTAAATTAAAACAAATGTTTTTCATTTCATTTATTTAATACTTAATTACTTTCTCAACTGACTAAAGTAATCATTTTTATAGCTCTATTTGTAAAATTATCTTAACTTTGATGTAAGAACAAATATTGTGAAATATCACAAAATTGGAAAAATATTTTATTTATCAGCAAAGAAATGCCAATATTGAAATAAAGTATTCTAATCTACAATATTAATTATACTTAATTTTTGCTCCATATAAAGTTTTTACATCCACTTGCTCCATACCTAAAAAGTTATTAATTTGTGTCGATTTTATACAATTACTATTTTTGATACAATTCCCAAAATTTACTTTTGATGCAAACAAGAAACGATTGTAGAATGTAAAGAAAGCTTCAGTATTTTATTCTGAAGCCACTGAGGTCATGTCACCATCTAGAGCTTATAAAGTTCTTAAAAGTTATTAATTTATGTCGATTTTATACAATTACTATTTTTGATACAATTCCCAAAATTTACTTTTGATACAAAATAGACATGACTTTGGAATATAAAAAATGCTTCAATATTTTTTTCTGTGGTCTCTGAGGTCCAATCACCATCTAGAGCTTACAAAGTTTTTAAAAATAAATCTTTCAATATATTCTGCTTTGGGTTACTTTCTTTATTCAAAAATGTAATCAAGAACCATTTATGTGATTAAATATTTAATTTAAATTACTTTTATTTATTTGAATTCAAGCTAAATGGGTGATATAACTTTTTTTAGGCTCTCTATAAGTAATGAGACAAAACTTTAACAAGTATTTTTTACAGCATTGTATTCTTTGTAATCTCACGCACTGTTACCAACCAAATTATTATACTGTAGATTAAATCCACTTTCCATATTTTTGATAAAAATGGCAAGATTTGAACGATTAAATTTCTAGGCAAATATTCTGTTTGTATTTCTCCCAAAACTTGGTGAAAAATGTTGGATTAGGGCCAAAATTAAGACGCAGAATATACAAACTTTATAATTTTTGGAATGAGACCAACTACGTGGGTTGTATCAAACAATTAATAAAGTATTATATTCAATACAATTATATCCAATTATGCTGTTTTCCTATCAATTATTTATAAGCGTTCAAAATATTGTGATTATAATGCTATGTAATTTTAAAATATGAACGAGTAAATATGTTCAAAATGGTAATATTTGGCCTATTATTACATACAGATAACATGACATTAAATTAAGAACTATGTTTATAAAAGGCCATCCTGATGAACATATAGAACTATGCTTTAAACTTAAAGTCAAATAATATAACAACATATAGACACTATATACATAATATATATTGATACAGGTGATTTGTTCACCAATTTAAACGCTCTTCCTATTTTATTGGAAAACACAAAGGAAAATGACATACTAAAATATAAAGATGGGAATTCATGCACTTAAAATTATATATACACTGAAACAATTGTAAAAATAAAAATATAAATTTTAAGTTTTTAAAAATAACTGCCTGGAGAAAAAGTAATAATATCTTATTACTTTTTCTCCAGGCAGTAATTTATAAAATGCTGAAAAATATACTAACACACGAAACAAAGTCCTTCATTTATGTGCAAATCAGGAAAAATGTTATGATTAGCAAGACACTGAACTTTAAAAAAATATAATTAAAAGTACTCATAAATTAATTATTCCTTATAGTTATAAAAATGTTACATTAAATTAAAAGAATAAAAGGTTTCTTAAAGTATAGAATGAAATACTTTTGAACTTTTGACTATAGAACTTGGATTGGGATCTCACTGAGATTTACAGGACTACATCATAATGAAAGTAATATAAAGTAAATAACAATATCAACACTTATGTGAAGCTTACTTTAAGGTTCATGAATGTAAATAGATCATGGTCTTACAATTTGTCCAAAATAATTCTGAGATTATGCACTGTTGTAGTTTCTGCTAAAACCTAATATATTGGTGGAAAAAGGTTTATAAAGAAAAATAAAATTATTTTCTTCTTAAATCGTGCTTTCTATGCTTGTATTAATTTATTAAACTCAGCAAATCATTTTAGTAATTTGTTTTAATTAATATTTTAAGAATCAAAACATCCGAAAACTCTTAAATTAATGAGCGATAGTGCTTTGGAAGCAGTCATGTCATCTTCTTTATTGGCAGTATCAAATTCTAGTGTAATAATAAAAAAACATTCTCAAATGATATTTACGTTTTAACTGATTAAATTACTAAGCAAATATTGAGAGATGTTTTCGTCATATTCCTGTTTTCTTCAAATTTCTTTTATCAAAAGCTTTTATTTGAATTTCATTTTCTGGTTCAAATGATTTTAAAAGTTATTTTTAGAAATTATTGAGACTTTTTCATAGAAAAGCTAGTAAATGTAACTATGGTAACCAATCATTTTTTGTTAAATGTCATTTTAATGATATTTGTCAACTATTTACTCAATCACAGTTCTAAAGCAGAAAGTTCCTCGTTTCCTTTTATTTTTTGTATGCTAAAAATGTTCAAATAAGAGTGTCATATTTGTTTTTAGGTATTAAAATTTATATGTTCAAATATGACTGAAATATATGAGAGAAGTTTAATAAATGTATAAACAATTTATATAGTAAATTAGCAAATTTTAAGAAAATATTTATTACAATGGTGAGAAAATAATTCACATAAATATCTTTCTTTAAATTTTATAGTTTTAATAGAATAACAAATTACATCTCAGTTTATTTAAATACTTTTTCTTTAAGAATTATTTTAAAACTTTATAATAACTAAAATTATATTTTTAACCATTTTTAAATGTAACAGATTTTATAATTTTATATTATATCATTTCTAGTTTTGACTCTATTTATTAAATTATGTTGAAGGTAATTATTACAGAAATATCATATATTCCTTTATATATTTCATTTTAATTAATTTAATAAAATAATTTATTTATCTAAAACATTTTGGAAATCTTATACCAAGTCAAATATTATTTTATAATTACAAATATAGCAAGTGTATGTATATGCGTTCGTATCTGAAACTTTAAAGAAATGAAATCAAAAATTTCTCATTTGTAGTAAAAGTAATTCCTTTATAACATAAATATATTTAAAAAATGTGGTTAAATTTATGCTTCATATATATTTTTAGACTCTGTTTTACATTCAACTGTTAAAAAGTACTTTCCAAATGAAGTTTTCGTTTTTCCTATACAATGATCAAAAACTCAATTGCTTAAAATAGCTCTCTTTCTGAAAAACTCCGCGAGAAAATTAAGAATTAATAAATGAAAATGTTATGCTTATAAATATTCCCAACGCCATTTTTCGGTTGTCAAGTCATTTGCGATAAAAATCTCTTTCAAAGGCAAATTACTCTAATTCATTCAATAAAATATGTAGTCATTGTTCAATTTATTTCCTTTTCCCAATCAAAATAATGCTATTGAAAAACGTGTCTTGGAAGCGTCTATATTTAAATAAATAATTCACGGTTTATTTGTTGGCAAATTTTATTACACTGAAAAAAACTTCATTAGAAGATTTTCTTAGAAATTGAGATTTTTATTTAATGTATCTTTGGCATCATGAAAGTTTGCATTTTTTTGGAATGAAAATGAAATGAGTCGAGTTGTGTGGTCTCTTAAAGTTCCCTGAATAGAAATAAAGAACAATTGAAAGAGGAAGCACAATTCAGTTTATCAAAAGAAATTTTAAAGTAAAGAATGAATCGTGAATTTCATTTTACTTTATTTACATAGCTGCACAAAAAAAATTTGATTTTGATTAAAATGATGTCTTTCTTAAGCAAATTTTCTTTCCCTTTTATTCTGTAAAGAAGGAAATAACAAATATTTTATTCCTTCAAAATTTTAAATCATTCAGTATTCTTACCTGGAATATAAGAAAAAAATGATATTCTTATTCTAAATGAACATTTTATTACAGAAAATACTATTGTATTTTTAAACACTCTTTTACTAAAATTTTAATTTTATGCGTAATATCTCCCATTACATACAAATGTTACACTACATTGTAAATATCATAACATTTTAAAGCGATTGTAATGTTTTAATATTATACACTTTTTTTTCTTTTTATAGATAATAGGCTATATTTTTCATCGCAGTGAATGAAATCAAAAAATCTCTAACCCCCATAGCTCCCACCCCAACAGAGGATTATGCAGAAAATATAAATGCAACATCTGCTTCCTTTTATTCAAAGATAACTGAGATTAAATCAGGGATAATTTAATTCAAAGTTGAAAAACTTCAGGACAATTCTTCAAATTTTTAAATATTTATTAACTGCTAAAATTACTCAACAGCCTAATGGTAAATTATCAGCCGATGTCTATCCCAGCCAATATAGTAAATGGGAGATGTATCTTGTTCTTTTTGCATGTACGTCTGTCAGGGTGGGTGCTTGGGATTTTTCCAATCACCTCCCATGATACGGGGGAATACGGCACACATTCTATGAAACGAAAATTCCGAAAGGCAATTTACCCTTTTTTTCTAACACTCATACTTTCCATTCTTCGTGACAAAACATTGATTTATAAATAGACGTATCTTATAATTTTGAATTTGAACAAATAATCAGCAAATAAATAAGAACAAACAAAAACAGCATCCAAGTTAATATTAATCTAATGACTGTTAATCTCTCATGAAAATATAAGTAATGAAAAGCACTGTTCAATATTTTAAATTGAAAACTATTTTATTTCTGTTCCTGTGTACAGATTCTACAGATTCCAATAACGTAATAGTCTTTGTCTTTTAATCTCATCCAAAACTTCCGGATAATATTTGAAAAAAATATTTCCAGAATGTATAAAATATTTATAGCTATATCATCCAATAATTGTGTATCATTTCTTTCTTTTTACTATTGAACGAGAAACTCATAAATGTTGCATTTTAATGAAAAGAAAATGATCTGATTTATAGCAGAAAAACAGAAATCAGTTTTTATTTCAAACGAATTAATACTTGTGATAACTGGTTTTGGTAAAAGTCCTTCTTCGAACTTGATATAAATAATTCTTTCGATATGATTAAAGAAAGAGCATTTTCATATCATATCATTCATATCGATATTTCATTATGAGAGATACACATGTCAGAATAAATTCTCAATCATCATTGAAAGTCGATCACAAATGTTAATATTGCATTTTCATTGTTATACGAAACAACCACAAAGAGTAGCTAGTGTGGATAGTGTCTCAGCAGTTAGTTTTTCCGTCAGCATTAATCTGGATTTGGACCTCAGTGAAAAATGACGAAGCTGATAAACGGCGTGAGTTATAATTTTTTATACCGGTTTTATTTTTGTTTTTAATGATCTAAATTATTAAATATTAATTTCGATATTTCATTATGATAGATACACATGTCAGAAAAAGCTCTCAATTATCATTGAAACTTGATCACAAATGTTAATATTGCATTTTCATTACTGTATGAAACAGCCACAAAGAGTAACTAATGCGGGTAGAAATCTCAGCAGTTAGTTTTCCCGTCAACATTAATCTGAATTTAAACCTCAGTGAAAAATGAGGAAGTTGATTAATGAAGTGTGTAATAATTCTTATACCAATCTAAATTTTCTTTTGATCCGATCTAAATTGTTTAATAATAATAATTTTTATACCAATCTAAATATTGATTGACCTATATAATGAAGAAATTTCCTTATGAATATACTATTGAAATATATATTCATAGAAAATTTCTTACATCATTGTCATCTGTAACTTTAAGATGTCGTAAATATAGATATTTCCATATTTTGCAAATAAATTAATACAACATGGAGCATAATACCATAAACATTCGTTGATTTGATTGCATCTTTGTGGGCCTAATATTTTATTTCTATTGTTAAGGAAGATAAATGTAAAGTCAGAATATTGAATTAGATATTTTATTTTATTCTTCAATAAATATAAGTAAGAGTTCTATTAAATTCTGAATGAAAAACTTCTTACAATCCATACTTAATATAAATAATTTATTAATTTTAAATTACATTTAAATGATTTTAAAAATATTTTCTTGGCATCATTGTTCTGCTTAAAAATGACATATTTTTTTGGCTGATTAAAAGTATATCAGAGAAATACTAATTTTAATAATTAAAATTTTGTGTGCCTTTTCATTATGAAATTTATAATCGAATTCATTAATTCATTAGTATCTTTATTGCACTTTTTAATGATTATCCCTTGTTGTTCAATATTTTAACCCTGGCATTTATTTTATTCGCAATTTATAATAACTTCCTTATATCCGTACATTCCTGATATAACATACAAATATGTAAATTCTGCAAAATTGCAACTTTTTAGAGCATATGATTTTCAAATATTACATCTTACTTTTATTTTGGTGACATAACAAATTTATATATCATTTATAATCATATTTTCCAAATTAACGAGTTTTATTTATTGTTTTTATAGGTTAGAAAGACCATCAAATGAGTCTAAAAGAAAATTATCCAACGCAATAAATGACAAGGATCGGGAAACAGTCATGCCTCGTACCGAAGTTGATTCAAGTAAAAGGTTTATTTCCAAAAGCGATTCAAAATCAGTAATTCTACCTTCAAATTGACAAGACTAAATTTGGCGGGATGATATACTTAAAAGCGAAGATTTTGTGACAACTCTTTAAGAAAATGTTCTTACGGAAAAGGAAGAGGCTTTGCAGACTTTTTTTGACAGTTTGTTTTGGCGTCTTTTGTCTCGGATTATTGCTGAAAGCTGCAGTGACAACCTTAGGCCTCCATTCTTTTGTTATCACTGATATCGAAGACGGTGCTGATGCGTTGAAATCTGGTATTCCGGGAATATATGCTTCCCAGAAAAATGTAAGTAATATTTTGCGTAGAGCAGATTTGATATTTCTTTTTATGCAATTTTTTGCAATGTTTCGAAGTAATTATATCCTCATCAACCTAGAAAAAAATTCTCAAAATTTTGATAGTAATAATTTTAAATCTATTGATTATATTTTTTTTTTAAATTATGAAAAAAATCTATTATGAATTATAAAATGTTAAAAGTAAATGTTTTAAGCTGAAAAAGATAATATGAAAGAGTTTTATTTTAAAGAGAAAATAAAAATGCTTAGGTAAATTTTGCTTGCATTATGAAATGTCTTTAAAAATTTATTTTTCTTTTTAAAAAACTGTGTAAAATCTCGTTAACTCTTTTCATTCAAAGATCAAAAGTATTTTTTTGGGTAGTTCAGTGTCAAAGAAAATGTTAACAATTTTCTCTTGTCATTATACTCTGTTTGATTAATCTAAATTTATTAAACTTTCTAGAAGCACTTAAAGAAAAAGGAATTACCGACATCAAATATTTATACTTCTAAAAAGATAAAAGACAAAAGTGATTTATGACAAGGAAATTTGACAAAAAAAATTATGATCAAATACTTTACTGTAGGTAATATGAATCTTTAAGTATCAGAAATAACGTAGATTTTAAATATTTTCTTCTAACATAATTAATGATATTTACAACATTCGATGCGTTATGGTAGTCAAGCACCAAATATTTAATTACTTAAACTTTTCATCACTGATCCCAGAAAATGAAATTTTAATAAGAAAATTTTATATTTAATTACAAATGGAATAATTTTGCTGTTAAAGTTTTAAATAATTTAAGAGCCATACAAAAGAAAATTCAGCATTCATATTTTGTTAAATAACTTATTTTTTATTCCAGTATTATATATATTAAAATCGGTACCTACATAAAATTTAAGTGATTAGGAATTTTTTAAAAAAATAATTATTTTGATTATTTATTTACAGAAAAAAAGTTTTTATATTTAATTTTTTACATTGAAATAAAATACGTAATTGTAGTTCGAGCATTGAAAGTCATTATTACGTCATGGAAATATGAGAATTTATGTAACAGTATTACTTCAAAAAAAATTTTTTTAGACGTAGTATTTCATTTGTAAATCCTTTAAATAAATACTTGACAGATTTTAATTTTAACTATTCTTACTATTTGCTGATAAATACAAGATACATTTCCTCTTAAATTAACAACTTAATCCAATGGTTTCCTAAATTTAGAGTTTTTTGTGATAACAGATCATATCTAAATATTGCAATTTTCAAAATCATTTCATTAATTTGTTTCACAGATAACATTTTAAACAAAATAAAATATTATTAATTATATTTCCTTGCTCATAAATTATATAAAATTTTTAAATAATTATTTATTTATAATCATCTAAAGGTGTTCTGTGTCTGAATATAAATATTTTCAAATACTCTGTAATAAATGCCTTTATTTTTGTATTATAAACAAAATAGATAAATTGGTTGGATATTAATCTATCATAAATTTTCAAGGATGCAAAAATTTTCTTCGAATAAATAACCAAGTAAATCTTAAAATTTAAATTAAATCATAGTTATCATAATAAAAGATAGAAAGAGATATTGAAATTCAAAAGATGCTTTTTGGAAAGTCTTACTAGATACTGCCCCCGTAAAAGACAACTTCTTATCATGGGGGTAGTAGATGATCTTACCCACAGGGCTTGTCTATATGTGAAGAAAACCTCATTACATATTCTTTGCAAGCATGAACGTTTTCTTGACCATAGATTTGGACATCTGGGTCAATAAATAATTAAGCATACATGTTGTGAAAGATATTCTGGTTAAACATTAGCTGAAATACACTTTAATGATTAATCTTCTAAAAGAGCTTCCTTTTTATTTTGAGATATAATAAAACTTTTGGTAAGCATTTGGGCCTTTCAGATCTACTCATCTTTACGTTTAAATCAAAATAGAAAAGTTTTGTTTATTAATTTATGCTGCTACTTTAATATAAAATTTACAACTATAAATAAAATTAAGTTGTGAAATAAGTCAATTATTTTTAATCTTTATGCAAGTTTAATAAGGATTCAAGATCATTTTCATGATAACAAACTGGATGTTTTTTCATAGTAAATTTGAATCTCGTCTAATATTTTACACAACATACTTTACACGAGTGATTTATTGTAAGTAGAATTTCTTTCCAATGTTGAATTTTTTACTAAATACCCTTGACGTCAAATATACATATTTAATTAAATTTTATAGTATATATTTTTTTCATTGTATATTAAAAATGATTCCAACAGGTATAACATACAAAGAAAGTAAAATTAATAAATTGCTTTTATTATTTATTTTTTTGAATTGCAAAGAAAATTTTAGATTTTATATTTATAGCATCTTAGTATTTGTTGCATAATTCACTAAGCTTTGACTCTCAAAATGCAATAGAAAGTCTTTTTTGACATTATGAAGGTAGATATTGAAAGACTTATCCGAGATGATCACGTACTACTATGAATAAGAATTTAGATAAAAGACACGTATCGGTCTCTCCCTCTCTTTCTCCAAGGAAAGGGAAAAATAATAATCTTTCATACATGGAAACTACCACATCTGTTTCTCCTAACCTGTATACCTTTTCTGTGCATCAAAAAGAAAGAAATACTTCTGGCGACTTAGCATTTAAAGAAGAAAAGGAAAGAGAAGCTTTTAAATGTTACTTACTGTTCCCTCTGTTCGAAAAAAAAGAAGAATAAAGTTATTGTCTTTTCAAAAATGCGAAGGCATATTCTGTGCCTGGAATGACAAATATAAAAGGATTTCTTTCCCCAAGTAGAATTCCTTTGCTTCTTTGTCTTTTTCATTCCAGAAACTTTGCTTGTTTAGTTCTAAAGTTTTTTGTCTTCCAAATGTGTTGAATTCATTTTGTTCTTATAGTTTTGCTTTTAAAGTAATAGATAAAGGGGAATAAATATGAAATGAATTTTGAGGAAAGTTTGATTGTTGGAAACAATTTCTTCCCCCTGAAACTGGAGTATCGATTGCTTTTTATTATTGTTTTGTGTTTTCGATCTTTCCAGGCAATCTGGGGGCTTTGTTACGTTCGCTTTCTGTTTTGTTTGTAAGCAAAGAGGATTCGTGGCTTGCTCGCATATTTCAGACATAAATACGATTATGGCCTTTGGACGAATAGAGAAATTCATTTGGAAGGGATTGCGCACTGTTTTAAAAAGAAAAATTCAATTCTAAACGAATACAAATAGCTTCGGAAGAGTTGAAATAATTTTAAATTTGAGTTATATAATGCGGTTCGACAAAAGTAATATTTCTAACTAACTTCTTAGGAAAATTATTTTGAATTTATAGAGTTCTTTCGAAAATTCCTTTTTTCAGCCCATAAATATCTAGATATCTTCTCACAAAAAAAGTGTTCGTAAATATGTTTATGTTTTTACAATGAATTCTTAGTAAATATTTGGAAAACTATCTTTAGCAGGACTCATAGTCATATGCCATCTTAGATTTAAGGGGCAATACAAAATAGACTTTTTGACCTTACTAGAAAGAGGATAAAAATATGAAAGACTAGTTAATAGATAATCAAATCAACATAAAAATTATCCCTCTATCAAGAATTCGCATCTGTTTCCTGTCACAAGAGAGACTAATTTGCAAATCCGATGTGTTTCATTGCAGCATATACGATGACAGGACTCAAAGTGTCAAGTGTATTTATTACCATGTTCTCCGAAATAGAAGTTCTCTTGCTCAATCAAGGTCACAGTTAAGCAATGGAAGAAGAATTATTTATTTGAGCATTTAAAATGCTCGTCTGTCGGAAGGTATGCTTAGGAATTTTCGGAAATTTCTCTTTAAGACACGTAAATATGGCCTACATTGATGGAAATTCCTTTTAGTAGGCAATACAAAGCTCCTTTAAATAACTCACAACATCTTTTAATTTTTAGTCTATCTGTGATGCAACACCAAATATCTTGGATGAAAATTGTTATATTTATAAGTATATTTATAATGATTCATAGTTTGCGTGCAGTAGGTGAAGATAATAGAATTAAACTGTAAGATGGTATACAATTTCTTCGGGTACAATTAAAATGGATTTTAAGTTATGTGAAACATTCTTGCAAGACAAGTATACATTTTTCTGAAATATAGTTTTTTAAATATTACTGATAGAGTAATGTTTAGAAAAATTACCAAGCAATGTACATTCTAACTTACACAGAATCTATTCTGCCTTTTGCCATGAAATTCATAAAATGTTTTTATTGAATTGAATAGACATGTTTAAATTATATATTTTTAAAACCTATTTGAATTGAATATATATATTAAATCTGCTTTATTGTGTATGAAATAGGAACTATCATATATATTTATTGCTTTATATTTTTCATTGAATCTTAATGAGTACTAACTTAACTCTCTACGAATTTTTTTCGCATTTTTCAAAATACCTAAAAAGAATTTTTTAATCCGTTAAATAAATATCCCGTAAAAAAAAGGTGATTTAAAATTTTAAAAACTATCTAACTTTCTCCTTTTAAAAGTGTTTTTTAAGTGTTTGTTATTTCCTTTACGTTGTTTTAACAGCTATTTTTATAATACATTCCTCGTTCATAACTGGCTTAAAAAAGGAAAATATGGGCATATTTTAGTTATTAATATTTTCTTGTTCTTCATTTCAAAACTTTAGATAGTAACAACAGATCGTGACTTAATCCTCATAAGCTTCATATGTCAACAACGTCTTGTCTTTAAACATGAAGCTTTCTCCATTGTTGGATGCATGCCAAGCTCCATTATACGTGATAAAATCTTTTATTTTCCATAATTTATGTTTTTCCTTGCAAATTCGATAGGATTTTTATTTGAAAAAATACCCATGTTTCACTAAATATTTAATTTTAATTATACTTTATTACTAAATATTTCAACTTTTTTTTTTTGGATGAGAACGTGCATTTGTTATTATTTAAAATTTGCTTGAGTTTCCTTCATTTTTGTGATATTTGGTGCTTGGTTTTCCTTGCTATGCAATGAATGTATAATAATCAAAATTGAAAATTCCCAGATTATAACAAAATTCTTGAAAAAAAGAGACTCCCATTTCTGATTTTTAAATTCTATAACGTTTCTAATTATATGGATGTATGTAAAACTAAATAAATATTTTGAATTAATAATGCCTTAGTTTTAGAAATTTAAGTCTTTTTGGTATAATTTTCATGACAATAACTGCTTCAAGTTATACCAAAATTACACTTTATTTTAAACCGCATATCATATATATTCTTGTTAAATTTTGTTCAACAATAAATGATCGAGCAACCGTGCATAATACTCGCAATAATGAGATCTTTTAAGATAAAGAACATTCTTCTTTCTTTTAGAAACCCGAAAAGAAATCATGGTTCAAATTAAAGAACATTGTAATTCCTCATGGACCAGGAGAAATGGGAACACCATTTTACTTGCCCCAAGAACTTGAGGTTACTAAACGTGCATTGTACTCAATCAATGGATTCAATGCTCTTGTTAGTGACTTTATATCTTTCAATCGAACATTACCTGATATAAGACATCCCAGGTAAGATTTATTGTTAAGTATAAATTACTAATAGAAATGCATAGTAATAAATTCATTAATCATAAGAAAACATATTTAGAACTAATGGTTTTACTGCCATGCATCTATTATTTAAGAAGACTTGATAAAATGGAAATGAATTTGGAATTCAATTTATAAAAATATAAACAATTCGTATCTAAATTGCTTTTTCCTAAGAGACCAATATTTTGAAAAATATGTATTTTGATTTAATTGCTTTTTCATTAATTGGTATTAGAATTATTCATGGATTAGTTTATCATAAATTTGTATTTTCATTTGTAAATTTCAATTAATTAATAAAAGCAAATTAAGAAGATTAATTTACTTGTATAGTTCAATTGATTAATAAATATAAACTAAAAAGATCAATTTCATCTAATTATCTGCACACGCTAAGCAAGTTTACTTTTACGTTAAGACTTGTCAGAGCATTTCATTCATATTTACTTAATACAATATAAAAAGATTTCGTTTAGACTTGCTTAATTTGATAAAATCTATAGCCAAAAATGCTACTTAAATAATAAGAAATTAATGCAAAATCCTCGAATGATGCTAACATTAAGACTAAAAAGATCAATTTCATCTAATTATTTGTACACGCTAAGAAAGTTTACTTTTATGTCAAGTCTTTTCAGTTGAACATTTCATTCATATTTACTTAATTCAATATAAAAAGAGTGCTTTAAGACTTACTTAATTTGATAAATTCTATGACCAAAAACGCTATTTAAATAATAAGATATTAATGCAAAATCCTCGAATGAAGCTAACACTATTCGTCCTGAATTCGATCGTGCAATCCAGAAAATATTAAATTTACTTCAGGGTAAAAAATACATTGTATTAAAAACTCGTTTTTTTGCAGTTGCTAAAGAAAAAGTTTTAGTTAAATCCCGCTATTTACGAGTCAGCAAAAATGTGCATTCCCTTTTATGTTTTCCCGAAAATATCAGGAAACGCTATACCTTTCTTTTTCAGAATATATTCTTAAAACATTTTCTACAGGAGAATGGAAATTTATAATTCAACTTTTTACTTATTTTTTCTTTCGATTCTATTTTGTTGAAGAGGAATTTTTAATGGCCCTATTTGAACTACGCATTAAAATTTTTATTTTGCAAAGTATGAAAATTGATTTTAAAGTTGAGTGTGTTCCTTTTTAATTATATATCCTTCTGTAGAAAAGTTGGAAAACATTAATACTTTAAGTTTACGAAGAATTCCTTTAAGTATTACATATTTATACATTATAATTTATAGCAGTTTCAAAAATGTCATATAAATACTCGTCCAATAAGTTAAGCAAGGCATTTCTTACATATATAGAATAATTTATTATATATATAGTGTGACTATATATAAAATAATATCTGTTGTTTGTAGATAAACAAGGAGTTAACGTTACTGTAGTTTACTAAAACAATAACTGTATACTAAAATAATAAGTAAGTATAACAAATTTTTAAAGGACGTTTTTATTTTTATAAATAATATATTCAATTTTATACGCATTTTTTAGAAAGAAATTTTGTTATTTTATGTTTTTCTATAGGATAATTCATTCTTGCTTATAGAAACACAGTCTAATTTAAGCATTATTTCCAAATCCAAAAACAAAAATAAATTATCTAAATAGAATTTATTTTCCATGTTATACTACATTCAAAACTAATTTATATATTGTCAGTGACACATTAATAAACATTTATGTGTCACAGTTTTTGTATTCATTCAACTCAAATTCTTAAGTGCCTCTAATATAAAACAACTTTAATTAATTGTATTGTTCTCTGCTTTTAGAATGCATTTATTCATTAATTTTTCCTCTAGAGTTCTTCTCCTTTTTTTCTTTCATTTCTAATTGGTTTATTAATTATGTTGTTTAATTAACGCTTATAGATGCAATTTTTGGATGTTCTCATCTTTATCAAAAGCGTACATAGTTTGTTATGTTAAGCCATTTGGCAATAAAAACTAAGTTCATTGCCATCATTTTATGATTTTAATAAAACATTCATCGTCTATATCAAAATTCCTATATCTACATTTTATTTTAAATATCTTATTATTTAAAAATATTTGAATTAATTTCCTTAATTAATGTAGTCAGTGCTTATATCTTTTGCAAGTATTTGAACTTATTTTTGTTATCTTAGTGTTACACTTTTAGAAAGGGGTCATATTAGATATTTTTATTTGTTATTCTGCGTTTTATTAATGCATATAGACGTATTTCATGACTATTTTCAGCTGCAGAAGCAAAGAGTACTTATCAAAGCTACCTAAAGTTAGTTTTGTCATACCATTTCACAATGAACATTGGTCAACATTGCTCAGGACAGTGACCAGTGTAATCAATCGATCCCCTGCTGAACTAGTGGCTGAAATTATTCTGGTTGATGATTACAGTACTAAAGGTAAATATCAATAACAATTGATGAATCATCCATATGTAAATTTATTTGTAAATTCAATGTAATAAAATATTATTTTTAACAATATAATAATATAATTATATTGTCTATAAATTATGTAATAAATTATAATAATGTTTTAACGTATTAAGAATATATATTTAACTAATTAAATAAGAACAACGATAATATTTTCCGTTATTTTTTTATTTAAATCGAGAACTATGCATCGCTAAATTATGTAATCACTTCACATAACTTTACGTAATTTTTAATATACATTTTTAATTCTATATTTTATTCATTATACACACAGTAAATTACTACACTGTTGCTGTCCAATTAAATATCAATGAATTAAAGTTAAACTGAACATTAATAAAAACTTTCATAGTCATTAACATAGACAAAGTGAAATTATTACGCATCAATAAATATGTTAGTAAAGTTACAAATGCAGAAGATTGCACTTGTTGCATACAATTGTTTCCATACTATAACTTTAAATTTCTATGATCTATAAAAAATAGCA
The DNA here is from genome assembly GCA_026290005.1 of Latrodectus geometricus. Classification (NCBI taxonomy): domain Eukaryota; kingdom Metazoa; phylum Arthropoda; class Arachnida; order Araneae; family Theridiidae; genus Latrodectus; species Latrodectus geometricus. Next base: position 251,831 of record JAPDSC010056954.1, on the reverse strand, counting down.
TTTCATAAAAAAGGTAGTTTTTTTTTATCAAACAACTACAATTTGAAAGGTAATTTTTTCATTATTAAACAACTACAATTTAACGACAGCGGGTAATTGTCAATATAAAAACATGCAGACACTAAGTAATATTAGAAGCACATTGCTACTAAAAAAATAAGAAAAAATGATAATAAAATATTTAACTAAATTCTTTGATTGCACGTGCTTGCATTACAATTTTTCCATACTATAACTTTAAATTTCTCTTGTCTATAAGAAATAGCATTTCATAAAAAAGGTAATTTTTTCTTTATCAAACAACTACAATTTGAAAGGTATTTTTTCATTATTAAAAAACTACAATTTAACGACAGTGGGTAATTGTCAGTATAAAAACATACTGACACTAAGTAATATTAGAAACACATTGCTACAAAAAAATAAGAAAAAATGATAACAAAATATTTAACTAAATTCTATTATTATTATTAATCTATTGAAGTATTGTGATTGTTCTTTACAAATCAAATACTTGATAAATGATTGAAAAATATAAAATTATCCGAAAAAATACTAACTATAACCATATTAATTTATATAATTATTATAAATTATTCCAAAACTCTATTCATACTTTATTTATTGAATTCGGAAAAATAACATAGTTGATTCGTAAGTATTGAGAAAGGAAATTCTTGAAGTTAATATTTTTGGATTTAGAATATATGAATGACAATGTAATGTTGATGCATATATGTATAGATAAGGAAGCATGTAATATTTCTTCTACGCATTTATGTATATTTCTCAAGACGGACTAGTAAAGATAAAGAAAAAATTGATAATCCGCTCTATGTTTCATCCCGAGGAATCCAAAAAAGGTAATTCATGAGAGACAAAGTCATAAATTCAAAATCATTCTGACACGTAGGAGCATAAAAGAAATTGAACCATCAGATTCAGAGACGAGAGTAAACAATCTACAAAAACATACTTTTTGATAAAGTCAACATACCGAAAAACATTTCTTTCTTCAATTTGTTTTTATTCCATTTTATGAAAAAGTATAACCAGTATATATATATATATATATATATATATATATATATATATATAAATATATATATATATACAAGTTCTCAGTTTTTGTATTTTTCCTTCAAATTGCAAAGATTATTTTTGTAATTTTTTTATAAAGACTGAACTATGAGTTTTCTACTTATGTAACTATAATAAATTGTTGTTTTAAAATGACCTCTTTAATTGTAGTTCTAAGTCATCTGAAGTTATACTTTTTACTTATTTATTATATTATGCAATACTTTGTCTTCGATAAACGACTTTTATATTACTGACTATTATGCATTTATAAAAGTCATTATCTTATTGAATTCAATAAAATTCAATAAGATAATGATAAAGAATAAATACAAACTATGTCTCTTTAAGATGTTTTTTAACTTTTTCATTCTATAAGAATCCTAAAACTTCTATTCATGCTTCTGAAACACACTTTTAAAGTCTGCAATGCGAAAATCATAAGAATCTCTAAATAATGCACAGTTAAAATACACAAATACAAATTGAAAATAGTGTAAGAAAATGGAAAATATATAGTATATTTATCAAAAAGTAAATAATAAGAGAGATGATGTTGTTTCTGATGACACTTGGCAACGCCAAGCCCGCCCATCAGAGACTAGGCGAAATAAGTCAGAGAACGTCTTCCATTTTTGACGAAGGTGGAAATACGACATTTGACTCATAGATGGCAGCACAATTTGAATCTCACAATTTTGAGATTTAAACCATAGAAGACCCATAGCCTGGCTCCAACCACCCCCAATGGAATTAATTTGGAATGGGAACATGGAGGACATTGCGACCCGACATTTTTTACATGCTAAGCCGGGATTCAAACTCATCACCTTTCTGTAACGAGAACGTCGCCCTAACCAACTAG
>JAPDSC010056954.1:230597-242361 GCA_026290005.1 Latrodectus geometricus | reverse complement strand
TGCGTGCGTGTGAAAATAATGATAAATAACATAATTCAATACTCAATTGAAAATGCAATTTCTTAGTTGGAATTTTCAAAAGAAATTTGACGGAAAATCTGGTGTTAGTTATTAAACTTTTTTTTTTGCAAACATATACATATCTAGTTGAATCAAAAATAAAATCAGCTCCATGAAAGCAGCATCATAACATCTCAAAGCATTTAAGCTGTTAGTTTTATGTGGATGCTATTTTACATTAAATTAATAGTTTAAACTCTTTTAAGGTCCTAGCTTAATACATTTTTTATATCTTATCCTACATAATAGGATAAGAAAAATAATTAAATTTACAGAAAATTTATGATATTCTTGAATATACACAAAATTTCTATTTCGAAGATGTTCAAAAATATTTATTTAAAATTCAAGAAAAATTACTTCTTAAAGCAATAAAAATTGCTTTAAAAATTAAAAAAAAATAATAATTTTACTTATTTTAAACATCTGTGCTTTATTCTTACAATATATCTTGAATTATAACTATCAAAATAACTTTAAATACCAATTACACATTTCTAGCAAAATACCTAGAAATTTGTTTCACATCGTATGAATTACTATGATTTATGTTTCCAGGATTTATGAATACTTTTACAATAATTTTTGATTTAATATTCACATAATATTAGTTCCTCCGATTCAGTAAATATTTTTTATCACCCTATGTTTATTTGAAAAAATGTCATTATGTTAAAACTTAAGTAATCGTATGATAACTAGTAAGTACTTAAAGTATAACATTATTGCAAAATTGTTGGAGTTCCCTAAATTTAAAATGAAAAATGTTTTTACAGAAATTTAAGACATAAATATTATATTAAAAAGTTATACGCACAATAAGGTATGTATTTATTAAAATATAATGAACCAAATTTATAGCAAAAATATTTGTTAAAAGGACAATTTTAAATCACTAAGAAGACAATATATTTTAATATAATTATCATTGTAAAACACATTTATACTAATAAATCAAATAAAAATATTGTTATTTATTTTCTATTTAACCAATAACTTTAAAATTTTAAAAATATAAGTCACAAAGAATGTTTCCAAATGGAATTGCATGTGTTTGTGTTAAATTAATGTATTTCCATACGTAGCCAGAGAAAAATGAAGTACAATTTATTCATCCAATGTTATCGTTTATATCATCGGACAAATTCTTGAAATATTCATAATTATAAATTTGATTTACATCCGATAAATTTTCAACTGTATATACGGAACTATTAATTTCAGTCTCTGCATTTCTAAAATTGATGTTCTTGTATAAAATGAAAAGCTCGTGAATTCGGTATTCATGTCTATGTTTCGAAAATTGTATCAATCGTATTGAACTACGTAAATTATTAATCATTTAAATAAAACGTACAATTGATTGGTTTAGAATTAAAAGGGATTTTAATTGTATAGCCGTAATTTTACAATTGATAAACATTTATAATTATACTTTGATGGGGCAGGCTGGTAAAAGATTTTCAACGTTTGTTTATTTTTCATAAAAATGTATTTATGTTCATAATTTAGTTGAATACTCTTTAAAAAGAAAGAAACATATCAGAAATATACTGGCTGCAAAGAAATGGTCAGAAAAATGCTTATTTCTATTATATACAAAAGTACTTAAAGATCATTGATATTATATTGTAATGGGTTAAATTGCAGTTTAGGTCCCCTTCTTCGCCAACTCGCGAATTTCAAGCTATTTTTCACGCATGCTCATTCATTACTCTTTTGTTTTAGCCTTTTCATTGGTCGCTAATTAAGTTTCACTTTAAAATAACAGTAGAATTTTCGCCATGGCATCGGCGTTTTTGAAAACGCGCCGAGCAGGGTTCCTAAAGCACATTTTCACCTTATAATGTTATATCTGAAAGATTTTATGTCTCAGAAAGTAAATCAATAAAAATAAAATAAACTTGTTAACTTTTGCTATTTAATTATCCTCATTTAATGCCACTTTTTTTAACATTTTATTAACATATTGCCAAAATTTATTTTATCCATACAACCTAAGCATTTCAAATGAGTTTTTTCAATTTTCAACAGACGTTGTCCTTTTCCTTTATTACTTTAAAATATATAGAATGATTTCTCAGCCTTTAGCATATCTATTCTTTTTTAAACAGAACCCATAACACTGGATCACAAAACTGTTACATGCCCTTTCATTGATGTCATAGACTATGAAACCTTTGCTTACCGAGCTCAAGATGAGGGCGCTAGAGGAGCGTTTGATTGGGAGCTTTATTATAAACGTCTTCCTTTGTTACCTGAAGACCTTCGTCACCCAGATAAACCATTCAAGTATGTTATTCAATAATTTTCTTGCATAAGTTACTTTCTTTTAAATTTATTTATTTCATCCTTTTATTTTATTGTTCAAATTAATATATAAAAGTTCTTTCATCGCAATATAATAATAAAATACTTACTCACCATATGACTGATAAATTCCACGAACCAAGCTTGTTTCTTTCATACTAAAAAGTGCACTAAAAATTATTAAATTAGAATTAGCTAATAGAGCTAAGGACACGTTGTATGCAGCCACCCATTGGCATAAATGGGGCATAAAGAATGACTTTACAATACAGGCTATTTTGTTAATGGAAGTTGCCAAAGTCAATACCATAATGAATAAAATGAACATATTTTCGTCTAAAGATATTGTAGAGCATCAATGTACATGTCTTTTAAACTTTTAAATTATGTATACTGCAGTATTTTGTTAACACGCTGTTTATATTGCTGGTCGTAACCGATTCGGCACCAAGAAGAACAAGAAAGATCGATGCCAAAATTGCTTTAGAAATTACACATAAATATTATATAATGTAAAATACAACTTACTAAAGAGTGAGAAAGATGATAAAATCTGTAATGAGTGTTACCTCCATAACATCCAGCTACTACTGTTATACGCAGTGGATCCGAATGAAGAAGGTTTCTTATTTATTATTGGATTTAGAACAAAGTTTGCGACCACAATACGTTGCAAATCGGATTTGGCATACCAACGAATACTGTATTTTGTACCATCTATTCTGCAATCAATGTCCAAATATGTTCGATAAACCAGAGTTTATTCAACATGTAGGCCATAGCGGTGGTCCAAAATAGTATTCAATCAAAATCTGAAGGTAAAAGAAGAAATCAGCTTGTAAATATATAATTACTCGATGTGCATGTGATCCAGAAGTTGAATCCTTTGCCACTCCTAACCATTGTACCAGGAGTAAGAAAAATTTGAGATTGCACACAAGAACAATGCAACTACTTAGCTACCAAATATCTTTAAATTCTAATTCATACGCAACTATAGTGTTGTTGAAGACAAAGCGTGATTCGTCCAAAAATAAAATGGCATGTCATTCAAATATTTATCTGCGTTGATAAATAAGTTTTAATAAGTAAAAAGTTTTTCACTTTCTAACTAAAAAATTTCTAAAAACACTTAAATTACTAGATAAAATACATATTTCAATTTTCTATCATGAATAATATATATGTGTGTGTTTTTATATATAAATTACTTAGTTGTGTATTATTATAGTTTTAATTATGTCAGAAATTTAATTTTATTGACTATAAAATGCAGCTTATGGAACAAATAAATTACGTTTATTTCTATAAAATATGCATTTCTTAAATAATATATCACTTTTCATTTTTAATAATAATCTTCAAGTTTATTAAAATGAAGAAATATTGTATGTTAGAAAAGAAAATTTTAATCATTTAAACTGCACATACATATTTTCAGACACAAATTTTGAGACAAAAGTAAACTTGTATGATTATCTTTTAATTTTTTCCCTGTCTGTTTTTAAAAATAAATTAATCCAATAATACTGAAAATTTATCATTGACCATAAATTTTTTAACTTTTAATAAATCTTTCTGAATTAAAAGATATTATAAAAATACTGTTACATAAAAACACAAAGTTTTCATTTTTTAAAGAAGCATAACAAAAAAAATACATATTCTAAATTTTCTAAAATAGTATTCTATTTTTAAAACTATATATTATTATATGAAAATCTAATCCTATGTGTACATAAAATATAAATTTTTTAGTGATCCTGTAAAAATGAAAAGTTAGACTTGAAACTATGATTATATAGTGTCTAATAATGTAAAAATTTAGGCAGAAAATATATTCACATTTTTATACTCGACTGATTTGATTATTCTACTAGCTGTAATTCTGCCTATAATTATAGTGCTGCCTATAATACTGCCTTAAAAGATATCCTTAGTTATAAAGTATACATATATAAGAATAAGTATATACATTTATTTTTTCATTTATATACGTATATGTAATCAGTAAAATACATAATAATTCATTCATTTTAAATGATCATTTATTTTCTGAATGAGTAAGCTTTCTGGAGTCAATGGTGTGGATGCCGACCATATTTGGTCGTTTTAATGATGTAGGAATAGCCCTCAAGCACAGAAGTCCCTTACTATTGATTTCACATCAGGGATGGACATCAAGGAGGTACCATGGGATCTTAAAGACGAGTGAAAAAACATATTCCATATATAAAGACAGACTCATTGCAAGCAGAAAAAAACGTTGATGATATTTTAACTTTATGTCTCCTTCATATTGCAACAATAGTTTCTGTCTCAGATGATAATACTCTTTTTACATTAATTATGCATTAAACTATATATTTTCAAGGATCTTTTTTTTTCCTTTCTTCTAAATAACATTGAATTGATCGTAATCTCAGTCATTTTTTGAATTAGGAAGTCATTAAATGGGATACAAAAAATTTCAAATTTCTTGATTTATCATAATGTCAATTTAATATTATTAATGAATAAAATAAAATCCATTCAGCTGATTCTTAGTCGGAATTATATTTTATCATCAAATACTAATACTAGTATCAAATATATAATTCATGAACGTATAAAATAATTTAATCATTTATGTATGTAAAATGTATCACATTAATTATATATAAAATGTATCACATTTACCACAGAGATAAAAATAGAATCCGAGCATCCTTAAAACTTAAGGAAAAATTGAGATTTAAAATAACAAACTTTTTTCTCTGTAGTACGAATAACTCACATTTAAATCTGAAGTCCTCTAAAATTTAAGATTTCCCGAGAATTTTATTATTGTCAATTTTTCCGAACAAAAACTCTTTCATTTGACATGTTGTTGTTGTTAGTAGCAGTCTTGTGACTTAAAATTTTATAATCTGTAGATAACTATGTTTGCACAAATCTATTTCTTCCAGGTATTTTATTTGAGAATGTAAGAAAGCGTTTTTTGGAATTTTCGGATAAAATTTCTGAAAACAACCCTTGATTTGTCTCAGTGATTCTAATATCAGTGATATATATAATTCATGCATAAAATTTAAGTCTTATGAACTACTTTAAATAGTTTTTTTAGTTTAAAACCAAGATTTGTATCAATGTGAAAAGGATTTTTCTTATTTTAAAAAAATATAATTGTTAACAAGTAAATGTAAATGGTCGTTATAATACAAAAATTATATCATTTATTTTCAAATTTTATTTAAATTAAAATGCGTCTCCATTTTATTTGGTAAATAGTATCTCTATTTTCTGACAAAAATATTTTAGGAAATCGAAGAGTTTTAAAACTTTTTAAATAAATATATAGAATAAGAAAATTTTTTGACTTATATTAAGATTTTAACTTATATTTTTATAAAGAAACTTTAAATGCTTAAAAAAGACATTCAAACATAATCAGGCAACATTCAAGATTTCTTAAAATTTAATGTTTAATTTATTTATAGTCTTATTCATTTTCATTATTTTTATTTGCTTAAAGAGATTATAAAGTTTATAATAAAATACTTTAAATATTCAAAAAAAAATTTCAAAACATTTCTTACCTTCAAAACTATTTCTTAAAAAGTTTCCCATTAAAAAATATTCTTGTTTATTGAATGTAATATTCTGAAAGTAATGTAATAAAAATATTTTGGTTACTACTGAAGTATTAAATTCCTATAAATTTGCTTAAGTTTTATCACTTGGTAATTCTTTCAAAAATGCTATATTCACTCAAAATTTATATTTTTTCTTTTAGAGTATGAATAAAACTCATGGGAAATATAAGAAATACCATTTTAATTTAAGGCTATACCATTATTCTTTTCCTGCGGATATAAAGTTAGCAAACTTTTGCTTTCAATTTCAGGAGCCCTGTTATGGCGGGTGGTTTGTTTGCCATCAACAGGCACTTCTTTTGGAAGCTTGGTGGCTATGACGATGGACTTGACGTATGGGGAGGGGAGCAATATGAGCTGTCTTTCAAGATCTGGCAATGTGGTGGCCAAATATTGGATGTACCCTGCTCCCGAGTGGGGCACATCTACCGGAAGTTTGTTCCTTATCCTAATCCAGGGATAGGAGACTTTGTTGGGAGAGTGAGTATTCCTTATTTCTTCCACTCCATAAGACTTATCGTGATAAGTTGTAAAGTTATAACATTCAACTTTCCCCATATCTCAAATATTGCCCCGCTATAACGATAAATTCTATCAAGTTGTCACATGAAGGGTTCAAGCAGTGACAGAAGCACTCATCAAATGGGTAATCACCACCGTTCCGCTCACAGAAAAGATTACTTATTTCTAAACATATTTTCTTTTGTAGACAATACTTAAGACATGAAAAGGAATTACAATGTAAATTAATAAATTTTTTATAGTTATAAGTGATGTTTTTATTATTTAATATATATATAAATATATATATTTCAAATTTTTTTATTATATATATATATATATATATATTGATAGATAGATATACTTTCTACGAACGCAAATTTAGTCACATGTAGAACAAAATGTATGGTATCTTTCTCATAAAATTTAATTCTTATTATAAAATTACTACCTGGAATAACTTGTTATACAAATGCCACGAGATTAATTTTAATATAAAATGATTATTTCCTAGGATATTGGCAAGTGTTAAAATTTAATAAACACGCATGCACACACACACATATAAATATATATACATATACATATATGTATGTATGTATAAATTCCTTATTTTCTTCGGTCATAATTACCTTAAATTAACCGTAAAATAATAATCTATCAGTAAAACATAAATTCCGTATTTGCTCCACAAGTTTAAATTTCCTTATGCTTCTAGTATGATGCATTTTAAAGTTTGGGATTTAATTAAATTAAGAACCTCATTCTTTCTCGTAAGGGTGAACTTTGAAAGAAAATTACAGAAATTTCTGTATCTAAATTAATAAATATATATATGGAATGTGATTATTTAATTATATTTTCCACATTACAAAATATTATAATCAGATTTTCTTATACAGCGTTTCGTAATTTAATTTATTTAAAACCTATTTTTTAGAAAAGAACTTTTAATAATGTAAACCTTGAAAAATGAATAGCTTTTTTTTAATAATAATTCAGAAAATTTTTGTTCTCTTAAATTCATTACCACATTAAGAATATGTGCCTCAGTTTAGTTATAATACGATCAGTGCCTCAGATCGTCTTCTTATTATTTCTTTCTGCAGAACTATAAGCGTGTAGCAGAAGTCTGGATGGATGAGTACAAGGAATACTTGTATATCCGACGTCCTCATTACAGATACATTGAAGCAGGAAATCTCACCGAACAAAAGAGCTTGAGAAAGAAATTACATTGTAAGTCCTTCAGATGGTTCATGGAAACAATAGCCTTTGATCAGCCTAGAAAATACCCACCCATGGAACCCCCTGATTATGCCAAGGGAGAGGTATTTGTCCTACCTCACAAATAGTTCTTTGTCATTAAATGCATGCAGTTGGATATTTTATTACTTTCTTTTGACAGGTCAGAAGCATTGCTACAAATTTGTGCATAGACACAAAGCATCGAGGTCAGAAAGAAAAATTTGGTCTTGAGAAATGCATCAGAGATGATCCTAAGATCGTGGGCGAACAGGTAATCAAATAAAATAATCATAGAGAGTATGAAGACTCAAAAATATGAAATTGTTTTTTTTTAATGAAATAAGCCTTATAATTTTCTATGTGTATTGTAATGATTGATGCCCATTAATGGCAACATAGTGCACATTTTACAATAGAAACAACACTAAGAAGTTTTCAGAAATAACATATTAAATATCCATCCAGTTAAATATGATTATCAAAATGATGATTAATGAGGTATATTAATCACATTTGCTCTCCATATTTATCAGTTATCAGTGTCTATTAATCTCACATATTAATCTCACATATAAAAGATGATTAATGAGGTATATTAATCACATTTGTTCTCCATATTTATCAGTTATCAGTGTCTATTAATCTCACATATTGCTATTGAACCATCAACCAATTTTTCTTCAAATAATGAATTTAATGTCGCTTAAGGGAATTACTTACACTGATCTCTTAGTTGAATACGGAGCACCACTTCATGGGAATTCATATGTTCCAGAATAAAACATTTTCAGGCCAATGGATTTCTAGGAATGGTCCGATTCCATACCCATGCTATTCACGAGACTTTAATCAACTAGTCTTTTGTTTATTGAAGATCAATGATGACGATACTATCATTGATAGGAATATAACAAAGAACATGACATAACTGGAATAAGGATTTGATGTGCTTTGAGCAATTAATGGTATTTATATAGAGATTTATATAATAAGACAAAATTCCAGAGCATAAACTTCATTTTGTCATAATCTTCACATATTTGCCGTTTCATTTATTTTATATATGTTATTTATTCAGTTAAAAATATGGACATAACATCTCTCATAGATATACTTTAACATGAATAGTTTTGCATAATAAATATAAAATATTTATTTGTTTTCAAGAATCGCGTTATTTTTTTTGAGAATATCAAAATCTAAAAGAAAGAAAAATTATAACAAAAAATATTTCCATCGTATTTATTGATACCGTATTTTTCATTATCTTCTATATTTCATCGTTTTAGCATATTTGTTTGTTAAATGTACTGAGTTATTAACAAGAGAAAAAACACGCTAACTCATAGAACTCTACAAAGATTACGATTGTAATCAATCAAATTTGACAGTTTATGCAACAAAAGATATAGTAAACATTTTCTAAATTAAAAAATTGTAAGAAAACCATTCTAGTGTGCTTTAATTTGAGAATGAATGGTTAAGGCTAGTTCTCTGATAAAAAGTATTTCTATTAATGTGCCACTGGTTATTCACATATAATGCTATTTTTTTTTTCTTTTACCGTACATTGTAAACTGCAAACAAAGAATTCTACATTTTGAGTTTTACATATGAAAACTAATTTTTAACTTGATTTTTTTATTATTTAATAGTTTTGTTGTTGTTGTGTTGTGCCACGTAGGCTGGCAGATGGGATGCGCTACTTCACTTTTTCAACTGAACCGTAATTTGATGTGGAATCCGACTTCCTCAGTACACACATGTCATAGGTACACACATGTTATAGGGTAGGCAACCATTTACAGCTCATTTATACAAGGAGAGTGTAAATACAGGAGAGAGAGATAGAAAGTACATCCATGCCCGAACTGGGATTCGAACCCAAGAGTTCTCAATCCACAGTCAGGCAAGCTGAGCACTGGACAGAGTGTGTGGCATTCAATAGTTTTATTTCCACTAAATAAATGTTGAGAGTATCATTTAAGGCTTCTGTTTCATAAATAATGTTTTTCTCATTTGGTTTAATTTTAAAGTTGGTATACTGAACTGTGAAAGTATCCATACATACTTATAAATCTCATCAATTTTCAAATAATTATTTAAAATAAATTACTGAAATATCTTAAAGCTAATTATTTATATTTTATATGGAAACCGATATTATCTACATAAAAAGAAGGGCATGACTTTAATATTTCCAAAACTTCAATTTTTTTTATACAACTCCTGATTTTTACATGCATAAAAATATTGAAAATGTTTTAAAAATTGATTTTGATAAATGCCATAGTTTGTGTATCAAATGTTAGACAAACAGCTGTAAATTCCTTTCTAAATATTATAAATAATCATAATAAGAAATTTAAAACTTTTTTAATGGTTTGATATTCTAATGGGTTGCATTGAACAGAAATTGTACTATTTACTGTTTTTCACTCGCTAGTAATAAACTGAGAGTAAAAATTAACTTGTTTAATATCTTTTAAAAGTAAACGCATTGTTTGTTTTTATTGCTGAACGGTATATTTAGAGAGAACAAAAGTAATTTAACTAATTTGGATATATAAGACATTGGAATTCTACAATGAAAAGCATAATAACCTCTGAATATTTTGGAAAATAATATAAGTATCTTCAAAAATAATTAAGTATCATTAAAATAGAACTATAATATCCAAATTTCAATCGCTTTTTTAAACTTGAAAAATGTATATTTAGAATAATAATTTTTAAGTTTATACTTAATGATATTTTTGATTTCTGTAAACTTAAGATGAGGAATGGTTTCAAAGAAAATAATGTATTAGCAAAAAAATCATTAATGGTCCTCCAAAATATTGGAGAAATTTTAATGTTTGAGTTTCAAGCTTATGATATTCCACCAAATAAAAATTCAAAATCCATCGATTTCCTAAAAAGTTAATTCTGGAGTGCCTTACTCCATTCATCTTTTTCTGACTCCATTCATAAGATTCTGCCTTTACACTTTCCATGAATCGCCCCTAAACTACATGAGAATGGAGGGAAATTGTGGAACTGGAAAGATATTTTGCGTTAGATTCCTGTTCAATAGTGGGAAAAGAGCAACCTGACTGCTTTCAGCATAAAGTTCCCGGAAAAAGAAATCCCTGACTTTGCCGGCAGCGTAGTCATTGTCATTCATATAGCTTCCTTCAATTCTCCAACGAAAAAATACACTCTCATTTCACATCAGTTCCTTTTTCTTCTCTCTTTATTTTTTTTATTTTTCTATAAAGTGAACTTAATTTTAAAAACTGATTTTTTTTTTCATTTGAGGAATGTAGTTCGTTAAGTGGTAACATTCAAAAAAGCATAAATATTCCCTGCGTGTAACTGTAGGTATATGTGAGTACATTGTAAATTCATTGCTGCTTTTTATACGAACACATTTGCATCTTTAAATTGCTTAAAATGCTGTTTTGAAAAAGAACAGCCTGGTATGTAAGTCTTTCATTTTATCTTGGGGTTAGAAAATTTGCTTTTTGTGCTTGAAGAATGTAAATCAAATTCAAGAGAAACCAAAGACTTTAAAACATGGGAGAATAAAGACCAATGTTATACGTGTCTTTCAAACACCCATAGATTATTTGTGTTACAGTTAGAAACTAAGCCTCATAGAATTAATTTCAAAGCAAGCTAAAATTTTAACAAATGCCAAATGAAAGTGACTGATATACATTCTTGCAAGCTGTGACTGTACTCGCAGAAAACTGATCCAGGCATATCCATGGCATAAGTCTTTACCTTTAAGCAAAATAAAATCGAAATCTTTTTCAATTTATTTAAAAAAGAATCTTATAAAATATTTTAGATGCATACAAAATCCAGTGTCTAAAACTTATTTGCTCACACTTGCTTTTCTTTATAAATAAAACACATTATAAAGTAGGAAAACTAGTGAGTTTGGTTCAAAATAATTTTAGACATCAAATCAAATAAGATACAAATTACAATACTGATTTTTAACTGTTTATTTTATTCAAAAT